>VYYJ01002440.1:0-21605 GCA_021029165.1 Cyphoderus albinus | reverse complement strand
CCGATGTAAATAAAATGGTGAGAAATATTTGAAGATAAGTGGATGAGTTAAGAATTCTCTCACATTATGATTTCACCCATTGACACATGTCCATCTTGTGGCTAACTTATTTCAAAAGAAAGCATCAGAAAAATTTGTGTTGCCATCAATCTTGCATCTTTGTTGATCTTTTTAACAAGTTGAATGGAGGTGGAGAAGAGGATGAGTGATTAGTATAATACGTACTCACTCGCATACATTTCGAGTAGAATTGAACAACAATAAATCGATGACTTATGTATGTACTATAGCGCTAGCTAACTTCAGTTATTCTGTCGATAATAAAGGCTTTTGGCAAGATGGTATTGAATTGAATGGTTGCGCAGAAGAGAAGATCAGTCAAGTCAAAAGTCATACAGTTTACATTAACAAGCAGATACATCATTTTCTTATCTTCCTCTCTTATACCTTTTTTCTAAAAGATTGCTTACACATACGAACTAGACACACAAGATAACGATTTTGTTTTTGTACAACTCAACCAAAAGCTTCTATTATCCTTGACGAATTTGTCAAACTGGTCGCTCCTCTACACGCCAGTTTAGGTTAGCAAAAGGTCTGAATTTTTACACGATTTGGAAACACAATATTTATTATGCTTTATTACGACACAAGAGATACCGTACTTGTAGCTTATAGCAGTGCTTGAGTATCCTCTTGCTTACACTTTACTTAAAGTTACTTATTATTAGTCAAAAAGTAAACGGTCCCCTGTCAATTCTTACAGGTTTTGGGTGGACTTGTTTCTCTCGCTCTGCTGTCTTTTTCTTTCATCTGAACATTCTTCTGCTTAAATAGTTGTCCAGAGAGTGAGGGAGATAATATATTTATCCATCCATTTCGTTTCTTGTTGTTTTTGTCGAAGAGAAGTTCGTCAAGACACACAACTTTACAAGAGAACAAGGAAAGGAAAAAAGTGTGAAAGAAAGAAGTGCAATAAAAATATCAGAGGGACCCTTTTTTGATAAAGACCTTAAAAGAATATAAAAAGGAGTAAAATTGAGAGATGAAGTATTTTTTTGTTTGAATGACTGACTCGACTGTAAACAGTTGGGTTGGGTCCACACATCCACAACACCATCACCTTAACCAAAACCACCATGGCTGAAGTAAGAAGACAAAATTGTTGTATTGTTGTTGGCTGACTTGAGAAAGAATGAGTGTCTTGCTCCACTCTCGCTCGCTGCTTTTCACAACTTAAACAAAAAAGTTACGTTTTTACTTAAGTTACGTGCTTATTGCACGAGATCTGAAGAAGATGTTCATCTTTCATCTTTGAGTCTTGACTCGGATTCCTTTTTGTTGTTATTACTTTATTTTGTGCAATCCGTTTCCTTTCTGGTGTTTACTTGCGTAAAAGTGACTATTGCAGTGCAAGACGATACGGCTATATTGTTGTAAGAATACAATTTTTTTCGAGTGCCTTCATTGTTCAACTCAAAGTTCTGATGAAGGATGAACCTTTTATAAAAGCCATGACCACATTTTGAGGCTTAAGAAGTCCGCCTGCTGTACCCTCCCATTCCCTCACTTTTCTCTTTTGCACTCAACTCACTTGGAAAATGTGACTCAATAATAAGTATCCGAGTAGAAAAACTTTTTCTTTCTTCTGCTCCTCAAATAAATGCCATAAAATCGCCCACCACAACGCAAGCGAGGTAAAAGGAAAGGCAAGGTCCAACAAAGAAGAAAAATCCTTATGTAAACTTAACTTATTTTACTTGACTCTCATCTCAGGTTACCACCGATTAAAATGTATTAAAGACTTTTACACACATCCCTCTCATAGATGATGAAGATGAAGAGTGAGAATGAAAAAGGCAAAGTTGACACCTTTCTCACCTTCCAGTCAAAAAGCTCACATAAATAAAAATCAAAGTAAAGCACCTATTCATGGTAGAGCAGAGGTGCACATTGCACACTTGAGAGGCTTCGCGTCTTTCGTACTAAATAATAATGACAAGAGAGATCCCTTCCTTCTTTCACTCACTTAGACTTCTTTTCTTCTTCTTGAGAAAAATCTATTCTCCATGTGGTTCCGTTCTCTGCGTCATTATTTATTATTGCGAAGGAATTTTAAAAAGTCGAAATCCTGAGCCTTTTGTCGTCGCTGATAATGAAATCATTGATGAAGGTTACTTTTTGATGCGACTGCTGTGTCTCGGTGGATGAATAAGATCATAGCTTCCATCTTGGGCAATATACACTTGACCTTCTTCATAACTTACTTTGTCTGTGAGTGAGAAAAAGTTATTGTTGATATTGTGAGTTAGTTTGCAAAAGTATGCGCACCACTTGAGCACTACATCTACTTACCGATGAAATATTATCGGAATAAATAAAAATTATATTTTGAAACTCCTCTGGGAGCACAATGCACACCTACATTTTCGACTCTGTTGTAAGTAAACATGACTATTCTTTTTTGTCAGATTTTTGTTGATCCTTCTCCACCTCCACTTTTGGCTGAAAAGACGAGACCCATTCATTCAATCCAAAATCACATCTCATTCCATCATCGTTTTTAACCATGTTTAAAAGTGCGCTTTTATCATGCATTATGTATGATTATTACATCAGTGTAAACAGATCGGGCCCACATATTGAGTGCTTCTATTTATCCCGCTCCATAAATTACCTTTTTCTTAGATGTCCACAAAAAATATTTTCTAAATTTTTCATAATATTTCTTTCTTGTAAAAGTTGAGTGGGAGTCAATGGTCGAAATGGGCGTCATTACTGCCTTTTAACGAATCTAATATTTCCCTATTTCTCACTTCCCACCTTCATTTGAATAAAAAGGTCCCAATGTATTCTTGTATGCGTGTGAAGTTGACCACCGGAGAGAACTACTAAGCATTCATAAAATATTATGGATTTCTGAATGTGGAAGGGAATTCCACCGGGAATGACGAGTACATTTTGTATGAAATGCTGACTCCCTATTTAGGAAAAATGATAATAATTCAAGACAAAGTTCTTGTCTTGCTTCTGCTATTCTATTCTAGATTTTATGTTTTTCACTTCCGTTTTTCCCTCTCCATAGTTTAGCGTTTCGTTATGGACTTCTCGTGTTTGGTTTGAATGACGGAAAAGAAAGAGGATGGCTAAATGGACCGCAAATCTCTGGAGACTTGGGCTTAACATTCAGAGTTCGAAGTTTGTCCTCGTACTCTCTAGCCTTAGTTTATGCACTTGACTTTTCATTCTGCAAAAGATGCGCTCTCCTTCTACACTGTACAAAATACAGCCTCTAAATCCTTGAAGATGATGTGGAGCAGAGAATGGGATGACGATTTTTTTATTATGATGACCGCAACATCTCCTTTTAGCTTTTCTTTAGGGTCCATTAGTACACGAATGGAAGAGAAGATCCAATTGGGAATTTTAAACTCCGGGCAACCCAACGCAACACAAGAACTTGGTTAAAAAGGGTTAAAAGGAACGCTGTGCTGTCTACAACTGCACTGCATATATCATTTTAAGGGAAGAGAAAGTGGGTGGCTACTTGTTTCAGCTTAAATATTGACCTTATACAAAAAAAAATAAGACGTCAGTCAAGCCTTTATTACATTTTTGAAACCCCATAAGACCCGCATGTCGTTCTCGCTCTCCTCCATGACGTGAATAGAAAACATCCGTTGATTCTGTTACATTCATATGCTCTCGCAGACCGTGCCAATGATTAAAATAGCTTTTGTTTCATCATCGTTCAAGGAACGGTTGAGAAAGAGAGGGAGCGAGAGAAATAAAAAATACGCTTGATTAATCTGTAATGTGGTGTGAATGAGCTTGTAAGGGAGAATTAGAATTACAAGATTTCCTCCAAGTGAAGGTGATGGTGGTGGGCTGCTTCCTAATTAAGACTTGAAATGTAAGAAAACTCCCCTTTTTCATATTGGAACGTCAGGAAGAAATTAATCATGCGAGATCAATTCTACCACTGCTCTGCTAACTGTTCTAATATCTTATAATGTGTGTACGAACGAATGAACAAATTGTAGAAAAATGATTATGCGGGTCGATATCTAGAAAGATAGCGCTAACCCAGCACCAAAAACCCACCAGCAGCAGTTGTAACTTTCATTTTGTTACAGGTTAATTCGATTTTTTGTTACTATAAAATAAATGTAAGTGTGGAGTAATTTTTATTTAATCCGTTTCGTTTCTTTTCCAAATGTACAATCTAATATATCTTCTCATTAAATCTAGAACTGCTGGGGTGAAAAGAAAAAAAGAAAAACTGTTATCCCCTTTTTTCTTTGGCAATAACTAATGATTCGGAAACACGAAACACGCATAATCTCTGAAGTTGTGCTGGTTAGGAAAGGAATAATAAATTAAAGCACTCGGTAAATATATTGCCTTTGAGCAATGAATGTTTTGGTGGTGTTAGTTGCTGATGGTGGTAAGCATCATATTCCCCCTTCTTGGCCGCACTTGACAATTTGGTGGTGGAAGTAGCAAGCTGAGCTTGATTGCATTAAAGGTGCCATAATGTTTCAGTGCGGTTCCCAACAAAATTACCACCAAAAAGTAGTTCTCATGATTCGTTGAATTCTGACTGACAATTTAGAAAAACGTTCAGTTCTACTGTATATAAAGTGATATAAAGTGGGAACCTTGCGTAATTCCTGAATCCTGATGTGATTGAAGTTGGGTGCGGATGTAACGCTTCACCTATGCACATAAATATTCTCGGAAGCCGGTGTACTCGCTCTCTTCGTGGAAACAGCCACCTACCAGGGATTCAGACTCTGACAGAGATTTTTTTGTGCTGCCTGTATTTGTCTTTGATATAGAAACTGTAGCAAATTTATAATACAGTGTTTTTCATAAGTACTTCCAGTTTGATTTGGTATAATTTTATTCATATCGTGACCAGGAACAAATCTAATTAGTTTTATAATCGTACCTTAAAACTGCGTGATCTCCGTTGTTTCAGAAAGAAAAGAAAGGGACTTCTATTAGAGCGACAGCCAACGGAAAAACAAGCGCTGTTGTTTTGTTACGTTCGTAAATTCTTGAAGAATTTATCACTTAAATAAGTTCACTCACTCCAACGCATCGAAAGACATATCTCACAAGAAGCTGCAGTCTTTGTCGGTATTAAAATCACACATCAACAATGCAAACAAACATTCCTATGATTCTGAGAAGAGAAAGACGAAAATTGCCCAATTTTTGTCTGCTCTGTCAGATACGCTGCTGCGTAAGTGACAGTTTTATTGAGGGTGACCAGGCCATGTTGTAAAATTGATGAATTATTATTGGAGGCAGTATTTTACGTGAAATGAAACAATTGGCAGAAAAGAAATACTACAATGATTCATATGATACTACCTTACTTGCTTAACAGGACAGCTCGTATTCGTGTGTCTCTTGCAAAGACGACATTATACTATGTTGTCTCCAATCATTTCTTGTAGTGGAAGCGTGTTTTTGGCAATCATTTTTACACTCAACGTGAAATTTACTGCCTCTTGTTTTCCTTCTTAAAGTTATTTATTGCATGGAATGGTTGAGTGGCTGGATTTCGCAACAAAATGTTTGCTTATAAACCGTTAAAAAGAAAGTATAGGTATTTGTATGCTGATTGATTCTTATTCATACAGTGCAGTATATTTACTACAGTAAGAAGAAAAGCAGTGGCTCTCGCTCTCGTTTTACACCCCTTTTGTTTTATTAGAGTTTTCAGTAGGATTTAATAAAGCCATAATTCATCTCACTTCATAGAAGTGGAATATCGCATGAGCAGAGTGAGTGGACACAGAAAAAAAAACAAGAAAGGCATCCTTCATCTACCCCTATTGAATCGAGTTGCTTTCATCCATTGAGAAAAACATAACAAGAAGTAAAAAACAGACTCTGTTATTAAGTTGCTCGCTTTGCCTACCGCATTTCGCTTAAGTGTATATCTTGTTCTTATCAACTCCAGGACTAAATGCGCTATTGGCTTTAATAACAAGGGAGAGTGTATAAACTCACATTATAAGGGCTCCCTTCTGCTATCAACTGCGCCTCAAGGCTAACCATTAAGACATTATAATTCATGCCTTCTTCATCTTCTTCGGGGAGAAGTCATCTTTTTCACCAGGGCCAGGGCAAAAGAGGAAATTTTAACGATTGAGTCATCTTTTATGGTGGGGTTGTTAAAGATGATGAAGCCCTTTTTCTTTCCAGTGAGTAAATAGTTTAGTATCTTTTTGGTGATATAAAATTGTATAAGATGGAAATACATGGTCGTGTCGTGCCGTAACAGGAAACAAAAAATTGGTAGGGGCCCGGTCTGAACGATCATGATGATCGTGAAGATGACCTACCTACATCCACGATGAACGACCCTAATGTCCATTTAGCCATTTAGAAAACAACAAGGATTTTAACATGATCATCAGTAACAATAACACCATATAATGCTCACTTTTGATAATATATGTAAAAGGACAAAACGTCCAATTTCAGACGGACACCGACTCGACTCCACTAGAAGATCTACTATCAATAAGAAGCAACGAAAAAGGACAAAAAATGTTACTGTTTTTCACGAGTGAAGAAAATATCCTCTTATCATCTGTGCTACGCACTGGAAATCGTTATTTTTAAGAAAGAGAGAGTAGCAGGAGTAAAGCAGAGATCAAGAAGTCGATCACCGAGTGCACAGGTGAAACACGAAGATTCTATAGTCTAGTCCAAATTACTTACTTGGATCTCGGATGAAGCAATTTAAACTGTCCACTTATATAATTTTGTGAAAAACGACCAAACCTTTTTGGTGGGTTTTCGTTTCGTAAGGCAAGTCCTGTACAATAATATGCATGTCATTACTTCTGGGAAAGGAGGTTTGTCAAGAAAAATTATCGTGAATAGAGTCGTCTCTCGTAACAGCAATAATAATAATAATGAAGGAGGAAGGAAGAAGAAGTCAAAGTAAGAAGGGACTTCTTTCTTCTCTCTTTTGTGAACGAAAATTGTTTGACACCTGGGGCTTCTTACGTTAGTTCGTTTGCATGGCACACACAATCATTCATAGGAAAACTGTAAGCTTCGGCCATTGGTGCACTCCGGGCCAGGAAAGAGTCACAGAGTCAGGAGCGTTATTCTATTACTCAGATTATCTTGTTCCCAGTCATCTTCTTGAAGAAGACATTTAGGCTTTTGGGAAGCCACCCACACAAGCTGTGGTGGCTTGTCTTGGGAGTCCTTTAATGGATTTCTTCATTTCCCCTGTCCAAATCTCGCATTTACGAAGGTGAAATATGCGTGCTCGCACAGTGGGACGAGGTGCGGTAGGGCAATTCTTTTCATTTCCATTGTTATTCTCTCTTCTCTGAAGCTTGTTGCTGTTGCTGCTGCCCAAAAACCGATCTTTTCAAAACATTAAGGAAATAAGGCAGAAGCTGAGAAGAAAGAAAAGCCTTAACATAACAGTCTCACACGATGCTTAAACAGAGTCATCACATCACCATCAAGAGAAAAATGATGTGTGTGCGAGCGAGAACAGAAGAAGTTGCTCCCCTGTTTACTCACTATTGACATTTTTCAACTCTGGAAAAAAAAGACTGATTGCCATTCAAAGAAAAAGATTAGAATCGAGGACTACTGCTGCTTTGCTGCTGTTCCAATGCTCTTCGAAAGTCAAGAGTTGCTTGTTGGGAAAATGACCAAATGACTTATGCTCCATATACGTTGCATAATAGCGGTTCGAGTTCCTCGGATTGTCGTAAAGATTACCTTACGTGATATACTATGGTGGCACACGGCTCCATATTGCAATGTTTGCATTTCAATTTTCTCTCTCCTTTTGTAAAATTCTCGCTCCATGCAACAATTGCATTTTTTGACTGTCTACAATCTCCTTATGTAGTATTAAGTAAGAATTTTGTTTCTGAAAGCGAGTCAATGTGCATTTTATTTGGAATAACGTAACGTTTGGCAGACCAGTCGACGACTCCCTACCTGTCGTGTGAAGGGTTCCAGTCCAGAAAGAAACGAAACAGCAAAAAAGGTGCATAAAACTCTCCGTCTCATGCTGATGGCGGTGGAGCGCATTTTCTTGATACTTTTATAGCAGAAAAAGGAAAACAATTTGTGTCTCACTTACTCATTCCAAAATGGCATTCCTTCGGTATGTTGAGTTGATCTTTACACCGGTATCGCACCATCATCACAGCGATCTTTATTTACCTCATAAGGTGATCGCTATATTTTACCGTGTGCATTAAATGCGTTGTATAACACACACACATCCTCTATTCCTTTCCTTCAGTCAGACGAATAAAGAAAAGAACAAAGAAATGAAATGAAGACACTTTACTTCAAAAAAATAAAATCTCTCTTTTTCATTTCACAGAGAAGCACAGCACAATTCAGCTCATAAAAAGAAAATGTACTACAGTTGTCACTCTCAAGAGGTGAGTGTGGTGCAAGCGACTGTGTTGGTGGTGTTGCTGAAGAATGCAATGTCAACTGGAATTCCTTTCGATTTTTTTCTATCATGGCGAAACTTACACTTTTCTTTTCTTTTTCGAAAAAGCGTCTGAAAAGAGTCAGTATGAAACCTGATGCCACTCGCTGAGCTAAATTAAACTACTCTCTGTACACAGAGTACAGAGATATTCATTGTGAGTTGTTTCTTTTCGCAGAAAGGAGACAAGAGGAGTGAAAGATATGTGAGGAGATAATCATAAGAATAAAAATGATTAAAATGATAATAATGACATGTAAAAGCAAGCATGTTTTTAAAAGGCATAATACACACAGGTTGCTTCTGTTCCGGAGCTTTAAATTTGACAAAAAAAAACAGCGAAAAAAACGAAACGAAAGGAAAAATCGCAGCGGTTCAGTTCAGTAGTCAGCCACCAAGTCACTTATTTTGTGATAGTTTAATTCATGAGAAAAAATGACTTGGCTCTGATGTTATATGTATGTACATATGTTGTTTGCTGTCAGCTACTAAATTGCAAATAATACACATCGCCACAGGCTAAGCAAGAGCATGCCACATGGGCCGTTTGAAAATGATATGAATAATGATATGAAAAGAACGGCAAAGTAGTCGAATCGCTGTTGGCTGACTGCTCTGTGGCTCCCTGAATTTTTTTCTCAATGTTCACTGGTGAGTAATGACTCACAATTTTCTGAAGGGTAGGGCGTTTTTTCTTCTTGGACCAATGTTCTTGTGTGCAAGAAAATTTTATCAAAAGTTATGATATCATCATGATATGATTTCTTATGTAGATCAGAGGACGTGCTTTGAAATACAGTGCAATCGTACAAATAAATATCTAGTTGGACGACAAGTGGTTTGCTGCTACCAGCAGCTAATAGGAGACAAGTGGTAGGAAAGCGTAAAAATTACACTTTTTGAGTCACCACATAAAGGGCAAATTGCTTCTGGGCTTTAGTTCGACATCACCACTTGTAATGATCAACAAAGGGAATTGTCACATATATTTTAAGACGAATCTGATGCTGTTCCATTGTACATTTTACGATTGACCATGTGTTTTAACAAGGAGCACAAAACATTCAATTCGTTTTCTACTTTTTAATCGTTGCTAAAAAGAAACTTTTTTTCTAATTGTTTCGATGGGTTGACGTGACATACATAACTGTACATGACCTATCGTCATGTTATTGATTTTTAATACGGTAGAGATTCAGATGTCAATTTTATATGATAGGTCATACGTGCGCAGTTGAAGTTGAAGAAAAGGGATGTTTAGCTTAGTCACATTAGTTTTTGTGTTGATTCTTTTATTTTTACAGAAAAAAGTAAATCAAAGTCAAAAGTCAGCAAGCGCTTAGTAAAAACGTTGTTGTCTGCTGTGAAATAAGGTGTTCTGTTGATGTTAGCCATCATCATTTCAATGAAGCGATTGTTTTCCCTCTTTTAAACTTGGTGTCACAAGAAGTCATTTGTAGTTTGCTTGTAGAGCACAGTATGTAAAAGCTGCATGCATAACACAAGTATTGGTGACGGTGGTAATGTAAGTAAAAATTAATAGTGTGCTGAGTCGAACAATTGGCTTTTAAATGAAGGCCCCTTGTTGAGCTCAAGCTTTGTTTTCTACAGATCACGACAAAACTCGTGAACTGAACTACATAATGTTTTAAAGGAAAAGAACAAAAAGCGATCCTGTCTTTTTAGTTCGCATTTTTGTTCTCCGCCAGCAAAAGGTGATCACGGAGATGGTGATGATGATCATTATTATAATTCAGAAGCTGTGTGATTATTAGCAGAGTTTTTCTTTTCTGACTCTGAAAGTGAGCACTTTGACTTTTCTGGTCTCTTCTTTTTCTCTAGTCACATTTTAATAATGATGAAAAGGTGAAGTGGCAAATGTGGAGCAAGTAAATCACTCGCTCTTTTGTTGCAGTCGTTTGTCTTGTTCATAAGGCACAATAAAATTGGCACCTTTCTAACAGTGTACAGCGTCAACGAACGACACGACACGAATTCCACTCAATAACAAACAACTGACTTGCAAATGTTGTTTTGTTTCTAGTTTTTACATTATTTTTCATGATGACAGTGGGACACAGTGTTTATTCGCTTGTTGCTGATGCGTGCAGATCCCATTAGGATCACACCATTATTAGCATGTTTTTCATGGAAAATGTGTAATGTTTATTAATGGCAAGAAAAAAGCTGTAAAGCAACGGTTCAACTTCGATCCATTGAAAAGAACGAGAGGAAAAGAAATACACGAATCATGCAGTTCACAAGAAATGCATACAGAAAGTGTTTTTATAAGACTTTTAGTTGGCTTCAGTAATCTCTTGTACTTTTGGCACCAAAAAACATTAGGCGCAAAATATTCACGTACTTTTATGTGAAATGAAATAATTAATCCGGTTTCATTTTATATCAATAAAATTATTACTTTAGGATATGATTGAATGATGATAAGAATTGTAAGAACTTCATAATGATTGCAATTCGATGCTAAATATCACCTTTACCGGAAAATTACATATCTGATATTTGTAAAATAAAGCGTCTTCGCATGTCAATTCTTGTAACTGACGTTTGAGTCCATCATACAAAATCTTGTCTCACGGAGTTGAGAACTAACTTGAGAACCAAAGAGAGTGGGTAATTAGAACCAAGGCTTACATTAGTAATAGCTAAAGCTGCTACTATCCCATTTTATTTTCAGGGTCCCCGACTCCTCTTAATTGTTTATACATTATTACTTTAAATGAGTTAATTAAAATTTTCTTAATTTTACACCAAGTCTTTGAAGATTATCACTTTTCTTTTTTCACCAAAATGACCCTATTATTATCGGTATTAGGCAAATCATGACTCATTTAAAAGTGTGCTTGCTGGGATAATATGGGTCAGACAGAGGCAATGCGTGTGTGAGCTCCCTCTGCGCTTTCTTTTCTTTTGCATTTTGCTTCGCTTCCTTCCGCCGTGTCATCAATTCTTCAGATTATGGGCATTTAAAGATATCGCCATTATCATCAGCACCACTCGTTCGTCGTTCAATCTGAATCCTCGTCCTCTTCCACTTTGAGCTGAGTTGCATTTTCACAGTGGATTATTCTTCTTTTACAATTTCCTCATCATCTCCTAAATAGTGAATTTCAGATTCAGCCACTGTTTTTCCTCCACTTCATCATGGATTTGATTCATTACCTTCTTCGTGCCTCCCACCAAATTGGATTTTACGATTGAGAGAACGGATTATTATTTATTATGATGAGGATGAGATGACTGCGATGCTCACTCAGTTCCTCATCTGACCAAAGAGATTGTGCTGGGCTGCGAAACTTTACGATAATCTTACATAATGATTGTGAGCGGAACAAAGATATTTCCTTGTTTGATTGCATAATAACCTAAGCCCAGGAATGAAACTATTGACAAAAGGAAAACAATGGACAATCCGCTCATCCCCATCACATCTCATCACGATCCACTTTACACTTGAACGAGCCCAACCATGAATATTTATTAAGGTGGTGGCTGGGTGGAGTTGTATCATTAACTTGCTCACTCACGATGCGAGTAATTCTCCATTCTGCTAATTAATAGAATGGTCATTAAATTGTGGTGGTAAGGTAAGTAATTAATGACAGAAGTAATTTGTGCTTTGAAGGAGGGTAGGCTGAGGAAAATGTGTTCCGTTCAAGTGATTTCTCAAAATGGCAAATGCAATCAGGAAGGAAGGTACCGTTGCAAGCGCTACTGTAGTTGACACGACAGTCAGAAAGTTTTTAATCTTGTAAAAGTCTCTGGTTCCTGATAATAATGCTAATTGTTTCTTTGATAATAAATAATTATTTACGACTCGTCATCAACGGGATGGGAAAACGCTCCTTCGTTCCTCATCATGACCACCACGAATGAACAAAATCGGAACCGCAAGGTTTATGCGGATCCAATAAAGATTACCATTACGATTCTACAGCTATAACTACCATCCTGGGTTTTGCAAAGTAAAAAGAATCCACAATAATAATAAATGTTTTTATTGTCTTCAAACCTGTCTTGTTAGGAAAAACGACACACTCAAATGCCGAGTTGGATGAAGTTTAGCAGGCAGGCAGGGTGAAGTTTTGTCATTGTAAACCAAGACCGGCAGCATCAGTAGCAGTAGCGCATCTTTCACCTTAAACACATTTCGACATTGCACGTTTTGCTTACACTTATTGCCTCCGAGTAATTACACGGTTAGCGATTACAAGAAAAAAGGAAGTGGAATAAAAAGCGCTTTACTGCTGCTGCAAGGATGCCACGTAATAAATGTCGGATGAAATGCCCTTAAATGTATACAGTTCATCTAACCTTGCCTTGCTCACTCATCAAATCGTCATCACCATCATCATCGGCACTCATGTTTTAATATGGGAGTAGGCTGGGTGATTCTTTTTCGAGTGATTATTTCGACACTTTTGGCTTCTCTGTATGCCGGCTCACTGACTTTGGTTTTCATCGGAATGAACAGAACAATATTAACACTTGCTTTGTAGCTTACTACTCGTAGGCAGTGTGTTCCGGCTCAAAGGGTTTGTCTTCATGATCGTGATGCGTACGTCGGTGGTAAGCTACCAACATTTTCATGCTTCCACACCTTGTGCACATCCTCCCTCCCCGTATTACTCTGAAGCTACCGTTTTGAATAATTTGAATAGTTTCTCCACTCCGCAAGTACTTGCAAATATAAGCAACTGGAATTTTCCGTTTGCAAAGAAATGTCAACGGGTGATCGTTCCCCGACTGATATTTTATAGTTTCTCAATAAGCATCCATTTTTCTCCCCGTCGATTTCAACAAATAATATTACACAGAGAAAGGAAATTTGAAACATGTGACAAGTATATTTTTGTGACTAATCATTTTCACGCATTATTTCACTTAAATTTACAAATTATTTTTTTAAACTGCTCCTGCTACACGGGAGGCTAATGCAAAGCCTGTGCTGGCGATGGTAATGGTAATAATGATGACGATGACACCAACTGCGTCATTGGAAACACATGTCGTTTGCTTAAGCTAATGTTTAAAAAAATAGTTTATATCATTCCCCTTGTATCACAAAATAATGACGCGTAGGAAGGAAGGAGGAGGATTAAATTATTTTTCAGAAGAAAGAAAGAAAGAGAAAAAGGTATTTAAGGAAGGCTCTGCTGGAGTGAGTGGAGGAGGAAAATCGTCTCCTTTGTGGCTTCTTATATCAAGTCTTTGTATCATTTGTCCATTGCATTATTGCACACAGTGTAGCAAGTAGCTTGCATCAGAATCAGAAAACAGATTCTCATCCTCTTCTTCAGCGTAATAAAGTCTGACGGTCCTTTTGTTTTCACGCATCATTTCATACACAATACAGTAGCGTCATGGAGTGATGATGATAAGTCAAGAAGGAAAAAGAAGATGATCTTCGAGGAATCACTTTTTACCCTACAGCAGGAGCAGAACCTCATCATCACCAAACCAAAAGTTTCCTCATCGCTGCGTTGTTGCTTGCGCCGAGCTTCTTGTTTTTGACTAATCCTATTTTTACATCAAATTCGATACTTTAAAAACAGTGTACTTTGTTACAGAAGGCAGGGTCGGAGGAGTTGAAAAAATAATTTGAGAATGAGAACAATATGAGAAGAGAGAGAAAGAGTCGAAAATTGGAGACGTTATGATTACCAAGATGATCAAAATCCGTTCCTTCTCTTTCATATGCATTGTTTTGTTTTTTCGTAAAAAATGATGCCTTGATGGAGACCCTAATTTTATCATCGCCAACATCATCAGCATTTTGTTGATTGCTGCTGTGTTTCAGTCGGAGTTGGAGACGATGCGCTGGTGTTCCAGGCAGGCACTGCTACCGTAATGTTAAAAAACGTCATCATTGTTACTTCTGCTCGGCTACTTTACTTTGCCTCCATCAAAATATCAATTTTCTTCTTCAACTTCAACCTGCTTTTCTCTATTTTTAACTTCATTTTTATTCCAATGTGCTTTTTTATAGAATTATGGAGTCTTTTTTAAAAAATCGCTTCTTTTCTCCGTCTGTGAGTTTGAGACTTGAGAGTTCAGAGGAATATGATAGATAGGTATCTCCTCGTCTCCTCTCCTCTCGCAGGTCCACATCTCTTTTTACAATTTTGACCTGTCACGTCGACGAAAGAAAAAGTTTCAGTGTAACGTAACGCAACGTAAACCACTTAACATCTTATGATGGCTTCAAAGTGGATGGATTATAACATTTTTATAGGTATACACCCAAAAAGAATGCAGCTTTTCCCATCATTTTCCACCTCATCATCATTATTATTACACGGATATGACGATTTGAGCGATATGCTGTGTTCAATCATCTTTTATGAAAAAAGTTCAACCTTTTTACTCACGACAAGACAACATCCCTGGTCGTCACAATCACAATGCAATGTAAGTGAAAAAATGCACAAAGAATGGACGGAGTTTGTGCTTGGTGGTGGTGGTCGGTATTTTTATCGTCATCATCCTTCTTTCTTTTCTTCCTGGGTACCTTATTGTTTTGTGACAGATATAAACCTGAGAAGTTTCACTTCGTTAAAGAATCCTGATAGTTCATCATCAGCATCACTGAAAATGAAAGGTAGATTAAACTTAAACGCAGGTAGGTTGGTGAGCTTCACGATCTTGTCTCCCATTCTGCGTGTTCCACAGATAATAAGAGTTTTACTTAGCTCGGGTTAGGTAAAGGGGAAAATTGTTCGGCTGATGATTGATTGGTTTTTTAGGCTAAAAAGGGTCGACTTCTTTGCTCGAATATGTCGCTTCTTTTTTATTTAAAAAATTATATTTAAACAATGTTATAAAAGATCACAAAATAGACAGGAAAAATGGAAGGATTGAAGAATTTGTAACTTTCTTCAAGAAAGAAAGAAGGTTAGCAAGATAGATAAATATTGTAAATTGTACTCCAGTAAACTTTTTTCTGGTCGATTCTCTTAACTATTATCTCCAATCACCTCTCTCTCTCCGTCATCATCAGTCAGTCAGTCAGTCAACCATAATAAGAAGGCTGAGGAAATAAAAAGAGGATGATGCAGAGCCGATGATCATCATTGTGATTATTATTCCGGAATACTCTTTATAAAACCTACATTGTACTTACTTTAGTTACATATTTACCACAGGTGCCCATCAATTTGTTACCGTAACGTAACCCCGTTCGGTTTTTTCCGTCAGAAGATGCAACGGTGATACTGGCTGGCTGTGATGATGAAACGCGGTAGCTAACAAAATTCGACAGCTCTTTGCTGGAATTTTATTTTCCATTTTTCTTTTTAAAACAAATAGTAGTAAAAGTAAGTAGGTCACATAAACTGACAGAGATAGCAAGACGTCAGACGAGGAATTTTTTTGGTGAACTTTATCAGGATTAAAGTAGGCAAAAAGGGTCCTTATTATTTCTTCGTAATCGGACTTACGAACTGCGCAGGCTTCTCTAAGAAA
Source organism: Cyphoderus albinus (assembly GCA_021029165.1). NCBI lineage: Eukaryota > Metazoa > Arthropoda > Collembola > Entomobryomorpha > Paronellidae > Cyphoderus > Cyphoderus albinus. Next base: position 5,614 of record VYYJ01002440.1, on the reverse strand, counting down.
GACAGACGGATGATGGTCCATCCATCCATCCATCCACCACAAGCATCATCCATAACTCTCTGGCTTGTCTTTATTGTTCTTTTTCATTGATAATCAGAAACTGCAGTATGATATATTTCATGGTAAATAAATATATGGACCCAAAAGTTAAGTCTGGTCGGAGGCGATCTTTCGCGTTGTCTCCTGTCTTTTACTCGAATTCTCTTCGTCTTCTCAAGCAACCATATTGTTCCTTCAGGGAAAAAAGTGTCCTAAACAAATGACTCCATTTCTTTCTTATCACAAGTATGACTTTGTTTTCTCAAATATTTTATATCATGACCCAGAGGCTAAAGTCAGGAATGGATTTATCATAGTCAAATATTTGTATTTTTAGGACTCATCTGATATTTACAAACAGAAATAAAACCGTTTATTTGATTGTGACAAAAAATAATACTGTCACTACTAATACTAGCTTTAGCTTCTTAACCGGTCAAAGTTCAAGGGAATTGTGTATATTTACAAAAATGACTAATTCTGATTAAAGCTAAAGCTCCATCAAAGTTTCTCATGCGAGATGTTCCTCATAATTTTCTGTAATAAAATGGCTCATTTGGCTGAAAAAGTCGGGGTGTTGGGGTAATGTGAAATTCAAGTAAAATCAAGACAAGGCACTGGAAGTGATAGAGTGTCAAGGGACCCAGGAGAAAATCTTAGCGCAAAGTGTCGCATTTACCTAGTACGTAAGGATAGACGAGGGTTCGATTGAAGTGTTTTGGCACAATAAAGATGAATTCGATGTTGATCAAGTGGAGAAGTGGATGGGTATAAGTGGATGATTGAGGAAGCGAGAAAGAAGAGGAGAATCACGACGACGGCAGAATCGACAGCTCGGGCTTGAATGGAATGTGATGTGCGTACTCCATGGAGAAGTGTAACATGTATCAAGTCAAGTGCGAGCTTGGATGAGGGAGAGCAGAGAAGACAGGAGAGGGAGGAAAAGGGCATTAGATAAACGTGTAAAAGCAGCGAAAAAAATACATCTTCTCCTTCCACTTTTGCTACATAATTTCACGATCCTCCTGTCCATACCGTAACAAGATTCCAATTCATCACACTTGGCTGACTCTTGTTTTTTCATGTTCGACGTCTCCGATCATGAAGAAGGAGAAGAGGAGGAAAAAAGGAATAAACGCAGAAAGAAAAAAGAGAGAGAAATAGACGAGTATTATCGTTATAGATTGGAATGATCCTGTCTCCTTTTTAAGATATTGCACTTTTTTATTACTGCCTCAACTTTCCTATTTCTCTTCATAATATCATCATCTCTAACTAAAGTCGACCGACAAGAGAACGAGCGACCGTAAGAGTAAAACGTAAAACGAAAACCACCTCACGGATCACACACATGAATGCGTACCTGCTTGTATGATGCGTGCATGCATGAATGTTTAAAAGAAGTAAAGTGGAGGAAAAGGCAATAATAATAATAATAACGAGTTAAGCACGGGCTCATCGTAAAAAAGACAGTGGTTTCCTCTTTTTACAATATTTTTCCTCCACCTTCCTCCTCCGTGTCTTTTGTCTCGTTTCTTTCGAGCAAAAAATTATATGAATCAACAAGAATAAGAAAACACCTCCACAAAATTATAACAATGGCTGTTTCTGATTATCACTGATCGCCACCTCACACATTCTGTTTGATCAGGTTCGAGTTTGGGTTTTTACAAAACGCGTTCAATTTTTTTCTCTCAAAGTGGCACGTTTATTTAAGATGAAAGAAGGAAAAGAGGTGGAGAAACGGGATATCGGAGTCGAGTGGAGGAAGGGTTGTTTGGTGGTGGATTTATCATTCATGCATGGACCTATAAATCGGTAATAAGCATCCGCTCGCTCAACACCATCATCATTTAGTCGTCACTACACCACACATTTGATGATGTGACGATGACGATCCGCTCTCCATTGATTGATGTTTTGAGAGACAGTCATTTTCCGCTTGTTGATACAAACCGCCACCGCCGACGAATTTGCCGTTGAAATCGTTCCTTTCATTGTTCTCGAGCAGACAGCGCGGCTATCTAACATTGCAGTGGCGTCGCTTTTCTTAATTGGTGCATGCGGGCACTATAAAATTAAATCAAAATCGCTTCTATAAAGGTTATAATAAATAATTGTTCTCGATTTCATCAAAACAGGTGTAGCTACTTGTCATATTTAGGGGAAACGGAAAGGTAGCATTAATCTTGTCAAAGTTGTGTTATTATTAGTTGGCTAAACTGTGTAATTATATCGCTGCTGCATGAATCTATATTAGGAAAATAAAAAGCATTCTTTGTCTTCCGAGCACTGTACAGTTTGTTTCATTTGGTCCTTGTGTCCGTTGCAAACCGAACAAACTCATGTCTTATTGTGTGTGTACTGTGTGTAGTGTCAACAAAGTAGCGTTGTTGGCCGGTTCCGCTTTAAAACGTTTATTAATGCATGAACCGGCGATTTCTGTGTGGGTTTTCTGAAAAGCCTTTGTTCAAGGTGTTGATCAAAGAAAAGGATGTGCAGTCCGAGTATAGTTTAAGTCATGTTTAAACTGCATCTGAGGCTAACAAATTTTAAAAGTTGACGACGGAGAAATCCTTTTTTGCCTTTCCTGAAAATTGGCTAAAAAGCTCAATGAACGATAATGCGGAATGCGCTCACCCAAAAACAATAGACATGCAAAACCGACAGCAGAAGATGAAAATTGTAAGCGGTGGTTACGCTGTAGCGCTATACTAAATGCGACTTTTTTAAATGTGCAATTATATTTATTTACAAAAAAAAATCTAATAAAAAAGTTTGTTCAATGCTCATAGCTAGCCGACAAGTGTGCTGCCGTAATGGTTAATGGAGGTAGTAATTGTCTTTGTTGGTGACCATCATTTTTCCACACTAAAAAATAATCATAAGATGATGAGCAAAAACATTTATTGGTTTTTACTAACTGCGACAGCTAGGCACACACACCTCGTCCGACAAGAAGAACACCAAGTTTAAAAAAGACAACAAGAAGAGAGACGTGAGACGATGTGACAACTTGTCCGATTCCTTGTACATATTTACTTTACTTCACCAACCACACGATGCGAGCGAGCATCATTATCAAGATAAACTGTTTCGAGAGGAGAGGAAATGATGGAAAAATTATAACAAAATAGATCCAAACAAAAAGCAAGCATGATAAACGTGGTCTCGGACGGAGCTCGATCAAATATAAATACAAGCTTGTTTCTAAAACGCCTTTTTTGTTAAACTTGTTAAGCGATGCCGATGGTCCGTTTGAACCAGTTGTTTGAAGGCTTAACTTCTTTCAGATAATGACACTCATGCGACGACGTGGTAAAAGCGAACAGGTGTACGTGTCACTTGGACAGTTTTTCCTTAAAGATTATCATATAATTCTACACAGAATCGTTCATAATGTTTGAAAACGGCTATTTTGGTGGTTTCTTATCATCATCAACACGATTAGCTTTGTCGTTACAAATTATTTTCTATTCTGTTTATTCTGTCCTTTTTTCTTCTAAAAAAATCCAATTTTTATTGTAGTCAAATAAAAAAGGCAGTTTTAGAAAAAAATTGTGGGTGGACGTGCATATCATTTTTGCATACAATTCCGTGTGTGTATGCAGAGGAAGGAAATGAGGGCTACATAGGACTTCAAATATGCAAATTTTTTCATGACTTTTCGATGGTCACAGCACAGCAAAGTCATCGATGTATGACAAACGTTTTCAAAAATGATCATTGCATTTCATCATAAAATAGTTCATTCATTACACAAAAATATTGCTTGTACTCACTAATGTAAGTCAGTATTTTCTTCTTATATTTTATTGGATATTTACAGTGTGTGTGTTCGCTGAAGTTTTCTCATATCGGAAGAAATCCGCGTATTTCTTTTATTTTATCTTGAATTTAGCTCAGCTCACCTTTAACTAAGATTTGCAGCTACAGATTTTAATGGTGACAGTTTTTATGATGACCATTACAGTTACGAAAAAAATTAGATGGTCAAATAAAAAATAACGCTTGAATTAACAACAGAAAGAAATCTAGCAACTTTCCATTAATTTTCTGCATGACTGGGTGCCGCAACCTGTAAAATTATGTTGGCACTTTAAATGGCAGTAGACTTAAAAATCAGTAGTAAATACCGATCGAGACGAGGGGTTTAATGTTTTAAAAGATGAAGTGTACATTTTGAAATGGATGACACCTCCTAAATAAACTGTGCCTCTGTTGATCAGAATCTTTTATACGTCGTGAAATTATGACTTTTTAACGCTTTGTAAAGCGTTTATGTAGATTCAATGGCTAAATAAAGTTCGGTAATAAACCTTAATACCTATTTAATACAAATTCAGCCTAATCATGGCAAAATCATAATTTTGTTGGGATTGAGCAATATTAAAATACGATTTAAGGTTAATTCGAAGGTTACATGATTAAAATGACTTTCCAGTTTGAGTGGTGCATGGTTTGCCCATAATGATAACTTGAAGAGTATTCATCCTCATAATCAAAGATCCGGCAGGTAGATAAATACAGCCCCACAATAATAATTTGNCAGGTAGATAAATACAGCCCCACAATAATAATTTGATTCTCTCCGTCCGAATGAATTGCATCATGCTTGTGCCGTGCCAGCCACACAGACAAAGCAAAAGCAGCACCAAAAGTGGACGTGGTGATTCTTCTTCCGTTTTTCGTTATTGTTGCAGGAGAAGAATGAATGGAATAAAATGGCATTTCCGCACTCGACACTCTGGATAGTAGTTTTTGTAAAAAAAATGAAAGCTCGTCCTGTGTGTCTGCCTGTCATGCAGTGAAATATGTATAAATAATAATAGTATATAGCAAAACACACGATGACGACGATGATAAAGCTGGAGTTCAAGTGAACGTGATGCCAAAAAAAAAGTTTAACCGTTTTGTATGTACGCCATTTATCATCAGTTGCTTTATTATTAGTACATAGTGGCACAATTGATGTTGGTGAAGGACATGTGCTTGTTCCATTTTGAGGGTCACCTCATCGTCATCATGCCGATCATCTTCATTCACTCACTTCATAACTCACGCTCATTTTCATGCTCCTTCTCGTCGTCTCTCGTGGAAAGACTGAATTTTGTTTTCAAGTAAATGTAAATTATAAATAGATTTATTGTATGTTTTTCGAGCATTGTATTATTTTTGTTGGCTCACCTCTTTGGTGGTAAGTCTAAAATGATGGTGGCAATACAGAAATTATTATTATAATAATGATAATGATGATGACGATAATGCTGGTTACTTTTTGTACAGTACTGTTTTGTAGACAACAATGACCACCTGCCTGCAACTCTTTTCATTTTCTTCTTTTTCTCTCTATGTATGCATATCTTTTATTATTTCCAATTCAATGTTTGTTTGAACATCCTGGCTTTTATGTGTTTTTTCCTCGACAATTGCAACAACGTTACGTTATGTTTAGTTGTTACTTTACTTACTCACCCGTTTTTATTGAGAGAGAATATTAAAAACGTTAACTTTTATTTCTTTTCACTCATTATCATTATCATCGTCGTCATCCAGCAGCGGTGATGTACTCGGC
>VYYJ01002439.1:0-21614 GCA_021029165.1 Cyphoderus albinus | reverse complement strand
CAATGACTACCATTTATAAGTGGAAACTATCGTGAAAATCTTAGCTCGAAACTCAATTTTTCGATCGTGATGTTTACAGTAAGTTGATTTCCTTCCGCCACTGAAAAACTTGCCAGTAGCTAGAAGATGGAAAAAAGGGCGTTTCTCTAACATTTTAAGTTTTTAGATTAGTTTTCCACTATGCATAAGTAATGTGACATTTATTTTCTATTGGCGTCGCATTCCATCTGTGGATGTGAGTCAAGGCCATTGATTGAACAAAGAAAATGAAAACCTTGAATATGTATATTGTATAGCACTCGCAACTTTTGGATTTGAAATTGGGTGAAAATTCATGCTGAATTTAAATTACTATCAACTATCGAGAACTATAACTTGCGTAATTTAGTTTACAAAATTGGTTAAAAGTGCATTTTGGTTTAAAAAAATGAAAATCTACCGAAATAAAAAATATTTTTGTCACGTTGAGTTATCGCTTCCATGAAAAGCAACTACGAATGACTTGAGATTGAGCTGAAAAATTTAAAGACTGACGCATTACTGAATTTGTGTTTCATCCATTTTTAGGTTTAAAGCATCATCGGAAGTAACTGCATGCCTTAGTGGACTGGACGAAGTTATTTTGTGATATTGTAACAGTGGTGGTGGTGGTGAATGGATCATTGAATGAGATTTGACCAGTAAACTTGATTGAGAGACAATTCTACCCCTTGTGATTGCAATTGCAATTTGCAAATCTTGAAAAAGGCGACCATTTACATTTTTAAATAGTAAAAGCTACAAAACTAAAATTCGCAAATTGTCAAGCGCCGCCGTTCCCACCAGCGGCAGCCAAACTACTCCAGAGATGTGGACCCCAACTCATGTGCAAGTGACTGGTAAGTTTTTTTTTATAAAAAAACGTTTTTAATCTGTAATAACTACTTAATTAATATTAATGATTTTAAAAATCTGAAATTTGAAATTATAATTTGCTGAATTACAGTTCAGAGAGCGAAAGGTCTTCTGCTGAAAGGGAAAAATGGTAAGCAGAAATTGACAAACTTACTCACATTTAATGTTTTAGTGATGAGTTTAGTTAATGTGTGGTTATCATACCATTGAATTATTTGTAATCGTACAATTACTGATTTATTGGTTCATTTATCATTTCCAGGAACAAATGACGCCTTTGTGACGATATCCCTAGGCAAAGAGAGATACCAGACTTCAGTGAAAGAGCGGGCCAACGACCCCGTCGATTGGCATGAAGAATGCGAATTGTAAGCTAATAATAAACATATCGCCATAATATTTGAACTTTAATTGTGATTGTACTGTGTGATAGTTGTTAAGTTTGTTTACATAATGGATTAATGGGATCATTTCATGTTTGGTTTTGCTTTGAATTGCAGGGCGATACCGCGACAGGGAAATAAAGCTGAGATAGTGTTGACCGTTCTTCACCGTAACTTCATCGGCGACGAGTTTCTGGGCCAAGTGGGCATTCCCTTATCAGACTTTGACGTGTACGATAAGCCAAAGAATCGGTGGTACAGCTTGAAATGCAAGCCGGGACAAGATAAGACCAACTATCGGGGTGAGATTGAGGTGCGCGTCGGCTTCACAGTGCAGTCCGGTGTTACCAACGCCGGGAGTGTGAGCGAGCTCAGAAAGGATGGAATTCGAGCTTCATTCGGCCAACTCTCGCAGAAAGTCGGATCTTCCATTGGTAATTGAAGCACACATTAAAATTAAACGTGTACGTAGTTTGTAAGTTACTCATGAATTTGTTGTATGCTGCAGGCGGGAGTCTCCTGAGCTTAAAAAGCAAGGATGGGAAAAAAGGTCTGAAGGGAATCGCAAAGGCTGTGGGAAACAAGGTGAACAAAGTATCCACTCTTCCAGGCCGTGGTCACAAGAAACGACACGATGACGCATTTGGTGCTATTCCGGAAACACTCTCGTATACGAACAACGGAACGAACTCTGGCCACCGTCACAGCCAAATGAGTGAGGCCGACCCCGGTGTTATCAGCGATGATGAGGATGAGTTCCGATTTGATGAGCTGTCACACAAGAGCAGTCACAGTTCGCTCAGCGTCTCTCAGGTCGCCATTTCCGAGCCTCGGGATGCTTCCCTCGAGAACCTGGGAGGAGGTGAGTTTCTCCGCAGGAACTACGCAACACCTCCGCCGGTGAAACCCGCAAGGAACTCCGAACCACAGCCAGAGAAACCAGAGCGATGGAGCACAGGACCTATTGACGATTGGGAAACGAAGCTCTTTGGAAAGCAACAGACCATTCTTGACAGTAAGTAAAGTGGTACATCATCAAACTTTTACTGGATAACCATATCATTTTATTTTATATACTTATGTACTTTTTTGTTGTAGAAGCGGGTTCTTTGAAGTCGATTGGTAGAAACTCGGTTGGAAACGGCTTTACCTCAGAGAAGGATGAGTCGAAGGTTAACGATGAGCGGGAGAATGAGGACTTGAAGGTAGGGGGTTCATTGCAAATTGGAAATAACTATTTGAAATTGTACATAATGCACATTGTCAAATGTTTGTGTTGATTGGTATATGTAGAACGACTCGCCTCCACTGAAGCCCACATTCCAGAGTATCTTTACGTTGAAGGAGAAGGAGAAAGAAAAAGAGAAGGAACCAGTGCCAAAACCGAGACAGCCGCCTTCCACCACTACCACCAAGCCGGATGAGAAAGTAGGAGGCAAGGGCCCTGCACCTGCACCACCGGTTGCCTCCGAGGTAGCGGCTCCAGCGAAGATGGCCAAGTCCTTGTCAACACACGCGAGTCTCAGCAGCTACATCGAGAAGGATCAGCATAACCAAAACCATGATTCGGAGAGAGACAGAGAAAAATCTATCCTAACTAACAACAACATCTCCAAAGACTCGTCTCTCTTAAACGCCAATTCTACGATGGTCACACCGACGAAAAATAATGGTAAGCCATTTAATATTTGTAATTGGATTACATTACAGTTAAAATGTATTATTTGCTTATGAGAGTTTCTTATCTTTTGGGTTACAGTGGAAGAGGACGTGCCAAATAATCAAAAATGGACACCGGTGGGCATCACAAACCCCATCCGTCAGAAGGAAACTCACCAGGAGACCCGTCTTCCCCGGGAGATTTTGAAGAAGTTCGAGAATAAGTCACGAGAGGTATGGGATTCCGATACTGTATCAGTTAACTGATTATTTAAACACTTTTTATTGTACTTCACTTTAAATGTGTTTTGGTGCTTTGTGGTGGTGCAGGACTTGGTTGAGTTGATCATGAGGCAGCAGACGACTCTGGAGTACCAAAAGCAGAAGCTAAACGACATGGAGGACTACATTGATAATCTGCTAGTGCGCGTAATGGAAAACAAACCGACACTCCTACAAACCCCCTACGTAACGCATCGGCCGATGAAGTAAAAAAGAAAAAAAAATCGCAAAATCAAACTGAAAAACGCTTAGTCAAAAGAAACAAAAAAAAAGAAACCGAAAAACTGATACAATTGAGAATTGCTTTAAAATTGAAAGACTTTTCTGCCGCTTTTGACCCTGTTTGAATGTGAATGTGAGCAACAACCTCTTCTTTCGTCTTATCCTTTTTGTCTTTGTTCCTTTTTTATTTCCACTTTTTTATTTTTTAGTTGGTTCACACTCTTTGTTTCTTCAATATCGCACAATATTTAAATTGACAACATTTCATTTAAAGATTTAGCCAGAACTAATCTAGTAACTTTTTCTGCTTTTCAAATCAACAGATTTTCGGCGGAAAACCCTGGAGACTGGTTTTTCTCCTCTGCGACTGATTGAAACAAAACAAGCAAACAGAAATTTTGCACAGCTTACGCATTGGATAACTCCAATTACATAAATACAACGCAACGATTTTTAAGGAAACGTTCAAGTTCGAGATAATTTTTTTCTGGTGCTAGCTAATTAAAATAACTATTTAATGAACTGTTAAAAGTAACTAACTAATGTTCTCGCTCCGCTACATACAATGAAATGAACAATTTGTTTGAAGAAAGAATCTCCACCGAAAGTTGAACCACTAACCACGTATACGCTACACATTAAAAGTAGAATGAGATAGAATCTGAAGACCATCCAAGATGAACCAAAACCAATTAACAAACTAAACTAATATAATCTAAACTTCCACTTGTTATCAAATCATCGCATCTTGCGTCTTTCTACGAGCTCCAAGATAAGAACTTTCTTTCAACAAAACTGATGTCGATGACACTACATTATTAGTAGAAACGGAAATTCAAGTGCTTTTGTGCGAAACACTTATTAACTAACAAATTAACTGATGAAAATTAACAAAATGTACTCTATTTATTTAATTTACTACTAAAAACCTCTAGCTGGTCTCCATTTATGCACTGTTGGATCATAGCTATGATGCACAATCATTAATCACCATCCTAAACTAAATAGTATTCTCTAATTATAATGTAAAAGATGAAGATTGTTACCGCCGTTATCGCAATTCGCTGTATTTTCTTTATCTGGTTTTAAAACTCGACAAATTTTGTAACTTGTTCAAGATAGTCATAAGCAGGTGAATTTTACATGTTACTGTGTAGCTTCATGATATGCAAAGCATCAGTAGATAAAAAGATTTTTTTAAAAACAAAATCCATTCTTCGCACTGTGATAGTGTTGCATAGTGTTGAAAGCCATATTTAATGTATTATTAATTAATTATTTTGCTATTATGATACATTATTTACTAACTACCTTTCTTTGTCTCGAATTAGTGTACTATAGGGAAAGCCGAAGAAACTTTTGTTTGAAAATCCCTATCAAAAGCTACGTAATAACGAAATGTCTATTTTTAGCCGTAGATGTTTAAGACTAACCATTATTTTTAAGTGTAATTAACTAATTAAGTCAATCACGATGAAAGAAGCTAGAAAGAATTTTACTTTTTGATGTGTGATGCAAAAAGAGCTATTTATGCAATCTGCATTACTTTCTCGCCGAGTCTCACTTTGCCCCAGAGACTTTTTACTATGTAACGATTTCCATTTAAAAGTTAATAAACTCAAGCCAATTTAAACAGGAATCTGAATAATACTGAATGACTTGAAGCTATAGTAATCTATGATTCATTAATAATTTCATAGAAATGAAAAACTGCCCCGCTGTAACTATTTTTAACGTAGCCACACTCTGTATAGGCTTATCTTAAGATAAGTGCCCATTACTCGGGAATGATAAGGCGGACAATGCCGCTTCCACCACTTTCCGATACACCAAGGTCTAGTGACTGATTGTACCAAGTTTTATGAAATTCCAGCAAAATTTGGGGTAGGGGGGTCCTCAGGGTTTGTAAAGCGATCGGCCCCACAGTCATGGTTCTTTATGCACCTACCTACTGCCATAATGCTACCAATGACTTATGACCATGACCATCCATTCTTCCAACTCAACCACAAACTAGTATAATTTCTTGGTAAAACTATGATAGAATAACATTTAATCTTCCAGATAATAACAAGTTTTCGAAACAGCTGCTACATTTTACATCATTTATTCTTTATTCAAATTCAAATACATTATATACATTTTTATATAATAAACCCCCTGAGACAAGACTGAAACCGAACAAAATTTTGTAAAAAAATGGCAAACACACACGGTTTGCAAACCACAACAAACAGAGTCGTTGCCACTTTTCGTAAAACATTGCTCAACTTCAGCTGGAATGATATGATTTACAATTACAACTTCACCTAGACAGTTTCTCAGGGCTACCTTTAAGGCGCAATTACGGCTGACAATAAGGCACTGGATTTCAATTTTTCAGTGTTACACAATAAAAAGTTAATGGCAATGAAGTGTTCGTAAATGCTCAAAAGTAAAGACACTGAATAAAAAACATCATAGATGAGGCTGAGCTATTGCCCTTTCACCTCACCCAATCATAAAAACAGTGAGTTGACATTGAACGTTACGAAATCTCTGTGCCAAGCCTTAAATCACCGAATTGCTACCTATAATTATACTTAACAATTACAATGACATATTATTATGATATTAATGTGGAAGCATGAAATTTACGAGTGGTTCATTTACGTTTTTAAGTTATCAGAAGTCGAGCAGAGGATTATTGCTAATATGGGACGTTACTCTTTAACATAATCCATTAATAATGGTAATCTTTGGAACCACTCGTATTTTCCACAACTTCCCGAAATAGACAAAAAAATAGAGAAATTAACAAAAGTTGATGACTGTTCCCACTAAAATACTAAAAATAATTTGTGTATGGTATAGTTTCATGTACAATTCCTTTAAGATACAAATGATTATGGAATTTCAATAAGCTCCGGTTCTTCGTCGATTGTTACGACGCGTTCTCCCTTGATGACCTCCCCGACTATCCATGCTCCACCACTAATGGCCTTGCAGAATCCTTCGGCCTTATCAGCAGGCATACAGATCAAGAGTCCACCTGAATGGGAATAATTAATAGGGTAGTTAACTAACTAAAATGCTTGCTCAAATACTTTTTAACTGAAATCTCATCGTCGCTTATAGGAATTTGATAGGATTTGTTTTTCAAAATGTATTTTTTACAAGATACACTGCTTTTGACTTACCCGATGTTTCAGTAGACTTTCCCATTTTTAAACGATCTAAGCGATTGTTGCCTGCAGCAATAGCTGGTACATGAGAAAAGACTGGAATTTTGTGAATGTTAAAGGACACGCTCTCCTTTTGGCATTGCACCAGATTACGCGCGTGACCAATCAAGCCAAATCCAGTGACATCAGTTGCACCGTGCGCACCAAACTCATGCATCAATCGGGCAGCTGGAAGATACACAGTGAACAAAACTTATGTAAATACCCAACCAATTAACAAACTGAAACCTTTTATTGTTGATTTTTCCAAAAATCATATGAATTGTTAATTTTTCGCTTTCAAGTCATGCACATGTACCTTCAAGATTAAGTTTTGCCATGGAATGCATGGACTGCTGATAAGCCTTCACAACCTGCTCCTCAGTCACAAACTGATTCATACTTTGCCACTTGTCTGGATTTTCCAACCATTTATGTCCAACGGTGCCAAACTCTGTACCGATAGGCTTGGTAAGAACCAACACATCTCCGGGTAAGGCACCATCGGGCCTGAAAACAACATATTCATTATATATCATTATAAAGGGTGAATCAATGTAATGACCTTAACAGAAAATTCTTTTAAATTGAAAATGGATTAATTACGGTACGGAGTATGTATCGAAACTTACATAATGATTTCATTTCTTGAACAAACGGATGTCGCTACACCGCCAATGATGACCCAAGGATTTAAAACTGTCTGCCCTCCAGTAACGTTAGAACCGGCAGCTTTAACGGCATCCTAAGGATTGTTTTAAGTAAAATACTTTAGAATTGCTTATAAACTAACACAACAATAGACAGCATCTTTCGAAATAGGAAAAATGACTTGAGAATCGTAGTCTTACATTGAAGCCTTTCATCATTAGCGGAATAACAATATCCCGTTGAATAGTAGTCAATTTTTGAGATACGCCACAAATCATAAGAACATTGTCGCAATTTGTGACGCCCATGGCGTACAAATCACTCAATACATTGGCACAAGCAATCTTTCCTGCAAATTCAAAAATGGAGCTTGTTAAATTACAATCATACTCAAAGAAAGGATGAAAAATTAAATCAATAAGGTCAATAAGGATATTAATTGACATAGAATGATAGAATTGACAAGAGCGTATGAGTCATTACCCTGTAAGTAGGGATCTTCGACGATCGGATAAAAAAAATCTGTGGTTTGGACCAGGCTCAGCCCTGGTTGACGCAGCGGAATCACACATGAATCCATACCTATACCTACGAAGTCATGGGTATAAAATAAAATTAGGTACGTACAATGCTAAGTAAATGACGGAGCGATTAGACTAGGCACGAGAAAGCCGTTTAAATGAAAAGATCGTAAATAATTAAGGTGATAATTAACATACCTAAGTGGGGACAGTCATTAGAAGTAGTAGGGGCGCTCGCTGAACTTCCTTTCGGTGTCTGCGAACTAAGTCCCGCCAAGTACTTGTTTAGAGTATCTTGCGGGACTTTACACCCTCATCCACGCAGCTCAGCGAAGTCCGTAAGACGGAACTCCGCCTCAAGCCCATGGTCCTCTGGCTTGAAGACATCGTTATGTCCCAAGTCATCCTTGGTAAGAGAGGGCGGCGTTTCCCCTCCATCGCCTCCAGCGGCTCCAGCCGCACCCACAGCATCATCGCCTTTTCCTTTATCGTCGTCAGACATCTTGAACCCGATATCGCCCAACAGCCTTCGCACCTGTGTAAATAAATACCACCAAAAAAGTTAAATATCAAATCAAAATACCGATTTTTATAACAAAATGTGTTTAATTAAATAGTATATTATGTCGAATTTTCTTCAATAAACCGAAGAAATCGCAGTGAAACTGCTACCACTGCAGTGCACTGTCTTTTATAATACTACCAACTGCTACTGCAACTGCTAATACAGTGGTGTAGTATTAGTGGTACCAAGAGTACCAACAAGTTGTTGGCAACAACCAGCTTAAGCACTGATCGTAAGCACCAAAGCACCGGTATAATACAATTTAGAGATGTTAAATTTGGGCACAAATTCGGGTTGTCAGTTAGTAAATAATTGTTAAAAATCAAGTTTATTACCTCTTTCAGCGAAAAACGTTAAGCGGAGAGTTAAATTCGACCAGTTACTGACTAGACAATTAACTTTTTAACGGACGTTGCGAAATGACGTGCACTCAACACGAGAGAATGGAACACACTGACTGACACTGACAGCAGCAGCGTGTAGCCGTAGTGCTGAACAAATGAACTCAACTGCCCATTCCTGTCTATGCTATGCTTGTGTAAGACTCACATGAAGTGACTCACCGCCACCGAGTGTTTGGAAGGTTCTACTCTATGGCTATCTGTGATTGCGTTACGCTCCACCGTTGCCTTTCTCATGTGGCTTCAGCCTCAGCCCCAGTCAGCTCAGCACATTTTTAACCTGGCGTTGATTGCATTGCATTCTCCAATATTTACATGACACTAATGACACAACAAACACACATGAGCTTGAGCATGATTCATGATACATACTTGAGACGTAATTAACTTATGCTATGTGCTATGTAATATTATTTTGTGAATCCAGCAATTAACTAAATATTAATCTGCCTAACTTACTAAGGAGAAATATATTATAATTTCAATAATAAATTACAAACAATGGAAAATTTTCACTGAAATTCTTCTTTCATTTAATAACGTTGTGAGTGAGCCATTTCAATCGTCATTTCCTCCCGTCAACTCCGTCGTCCGGTCCGACACAATTGTAAGTACAAATCATTTTCTTCTATGTGTAAATTTATCAGCAATTTCTGCATTAACGTGGAAAGCTACAGTTTTACATGTTTGAGTGTGGTCATCGTAAACCTAAAAATTGGCTAAAAGTTTCCTCTTTATTTCAAGCTTGTTTATTATGGCCATCGTCAATTAGTTAAAGTGAGTTTCATGAATATCGTCATTTGACTCCAGTGTCAACCGCAAACCCCAGACCACCACAAGCAATGAACACTTTACTTGCACATTTAAAAATTCAACGGATTGAAAATGTACTGTTGGACACAATGACCTTCCTTCTTGTGTCATCATCATCATCATATTGGTAAAAATCGTCATTCATGTGCGTTTGTCAAGTAATGCGTAATTTCTGAGTATTGTGTTGTGTCTACATTCGCAATCATAATTAAAGTTAAATGACGCGGCTGTTGTGATGGTGTTAAGATGTTACTGTTGCTTGCCATGTGTTATGTTGACTGCTGCAGTCGTGATTGTGATTTACGAGTCAGCATTTTGCGATTTTCACTTTTGTCTTTGTCAACTCGCAACAACACAACCTGTACAAACCAATCAAGTTCTCGTTCAGTAATGCGTTTAACCGTAACCGCACCGGCAACAAAAAATTAAATGAGTCACCCAAAGTAGAGTGCGAAAGGAAAAGGCTTTCTTTAATTTTCCTTGTTGTGCTACAATTTATGTAGTTCAGTAAAGTTTCGTAGATGAAAAATGAAGAAATACATCTACGTAAGCAAACCAATGACCAACGCTTGTAGCATCAATGACATTGTGCTTCGCGACAATCCGAGAGTTTATAAAGAATTACACGATAAGCCTCATGAATGACCAATGACCGTGACATCACCAAACTAATGCAATTATTGCATTGCAATAAATGGCCATATGCCATTGTTTCAACGTGAACACTTCTGCTCAGCTATTTGCTGCTGCTGCCTTCCACTTCCACTGTAATAATAAGCAAAGGTTATTGCAAGATTGAGATGAAAATTTCTTTTACAAGTGGATTAGTCAACCCATGCAGTGTTTTAGAGACTTAGCATAATATGAAAATTTTAATTCGAAAAGTGTGCAAAATTGTATTTAGTAGATGGTAATAATCTGACAGAATGTATATATATATAATAATACATAGCTATATATTGTACTAACTATGATTTCAAAGTGAGTTTATTGTACAACGTTACAATGATTTTGGTTTGGGGAGATGTAAAGAAAAAACAAGTCAAGATTTCGCGTGTCGAAAAAAAAACTTGCAAAATTTAAGTGGGTGAGTTGACTGACTGACTGCGTGACAAAAGCATATGTGAATGTTTGTAACTACGAAGGGTTACAATATTTAAATAGGATGAAATAAATGATACACTCCACTCGTTTGCATATATTTAAATGGACACACGATGCAGGGCAATTCGTCAGTGGAGAAATTGCAACAGGTTGCATATTGCCTTGCTACTTGCCACCACCATGCCGCTGCTTCTATGCAATGCTGCAACTTAACATCAACGAGTCAACGAGACATAATAAAATGTTATTTTCGCAAAAAAATGTTGATATTGTAAAATATAAAAGGAAAAGTCCAAAAGTTTCACAGCGTCATTTTACAATATCATATCGTGAAAACTGTTGAAGATTCCACAGAACTCCCATAAGATTTATAACTGAGATGAAACTCACAAAAAAGTAAAGGAGGTTCACATTTTGGTTTTTCGAAAATTCTCAATCTCAGTCAGACGGTTGAAAAGTTGTCATCTTTCTTAGCTACCTATAACGCTTTATGTTATCGATGAGAAAGTCTGTGGTAACTCCAACTGCATAGAAGGAAGATGAAAAAACTACGAGATTACCCTAGGTGCGAGATCGTGTCTTTCATTCATTCTTTTTCTACCTGCTGTAATATGCCTATGTTTAAGCAATGTAAGAATGAAATGAAACTTTTTAGCTAGCGTCATTTTTTTGCAAGTTTCTAGTTTTTCTCTTTTCTCGCTTTAGAAGACTCTTTCTTTCTTTCTCAGATAGTTTTACTAGTTTACTCTACTACTTACCAGTTTTGCAGATACGTATGACGTGGTTCAGCTCGTAGAAGTAACGTACGTACTTGGCGATTGACATCATTTTACATTTTCTTGCGTGTCTTGTTTTCTTAGATTTCAGTTTCATCAAATTGTGTCCTAAATTTTGAAAAATAATGTCGATCATTTTCATTTATTATAGTGCAATCTTTTACACATTACTTTTCGAAGAAAAAAAATTGCTCAAGATGCAATCATTTGTCTTTGGCTAATGAGAAAAAACATTAAAAATATTATGCATCTTCTTGTACTCTGCGTCCGTCCTCCTCTTTTCTTTTGTTGCATTGTAATTGTAGTATGCAAAACGCAACGCACATGATTGTATTGCCACTGAATCCGTAGCAGGGTGTGTTTAAACAGTTGTGGTGATGGTCATAAATTTTTGAAATGCGTTTCTCCTATTATAAATAAATACGCTAACATAAATATTAACTGTCCTCTGTGTTAATGAGCCGACTTTACTTAATAACAACAACACCGAGAAATATCATTATTACAAGATTTTTTTAAATACGGACATTTTATTGCCATTCGGATGCATATGTAGATTGATGTAAGTAAAAGGCATAAAATATGCTAATTATAATCAATGAATGTTAGCGTGTAATATATATGAGTATGAGGTGGATGTGGATGTGGATGTGGAGGGAGTCGTGTTTTGTAGTAATAAAAGGGTTACTTACCTGCACTATTATGTGAGATAGAAATATGCTTGTAACTTATGAGATGAGCCGATGAGCGGACAGCACAGATGCTTCTTAATATTCATGATATTGGAGGAGTAAACGAAATGAAAGGCTCCCTGACTGACAGAAAAGCATAAAAGGAAGACGGTAGCAGTAGAGCACAATGTGGCATGGCATTTATCAATAATTTTTATGTGGCCATAAAAGTTTCAAAAGGTCCTTTGCTCTGGTAAGGTAAGATGAGCACAACCTCCTTACCTTCACACTTTTCGTCTGGCTCGTTTATAATTTAAAGGTGTTTATTTAGGTATTACATTTTCCTACGAGAAGCGTTCCTAGTGCTGATATTTATTTTGCATTGTGCATATCATTTTTATGACTTGGTTGATCACTCGCTCGCTATGCTAACAATCAGGGGAGGAGGACAGGAAGGGGTCAAAAGGAAAAACAAATTTTCTTTTCAAGGTAGCAAAACGAAGCACATTTCAGTGTGCATGTTTAACATGACAAATTATAGGCTCGAAAATATCATTTTACATTGCTCGCAACAATAAAACCATTTTTTACAAATTTGAGGGAAAAACTCTCTCAAAAAAAGATTTTCGTATCTTTCGACTGATTGACTGACAATGATAAGCAGAGTACAGCGATCAGCAAAGTGTAGCGGAGCAATCCATGTTGTTGTGATTGAATTGTGATGATAATGTTTCAATCTTGCAAATTTCGTGTTTTTCTTGGTTTCTTCTTAAATGTCTGTAAAAATTCTGCCTTTTACACAAATTCCTTTAAGCTTCACCTGCTAACATGTGAAAACAAAGTATTTTTTAAGCTCATTCTTTCATTGCCTCTGCTTTCAGTGAAGAATTTTAATGCATTCTAATTCAAGCGAGCAAAAATACGTAACAAATAACAAGATTCATGAAAGAGTAAAGCAATTGATTCTGACGGTTTACTTTACTAACAATTCGTTAAGATATTTTCTTTCTTTCCTCAAATTGCCTGAAAGTGAATTGGCTGCCTTGTGTTTCATTATTACCTATGCATTACCTAATAATTGAACGCAATATTCTCTCCACGTTCATGCATTAGCTTAGATACATCAAGTGAATCCCTTTAATTTTACCTACCTTAATGGACTATAGCTAAACAGAAGAATTGTAGCCTGTGCAACAATTAATTGGCGATGCTCGCCCCTGTCATTGTTATCTTATGTGGCGAAGCTCTAGCTCCGCTCATAATCATTATGATGATGATACAGTGGAAGACGTAGTAAAAAGTCGAGTGTAAACTACTAAAGTGCATGGATAAATACAGAGATTTGTGTATTTCAACAATGCAGTAGCAGTGGCAGTGACAGAGCCACATTCGCAATTTGCTTGCAGACAGGGGCAACTCTATTACTACATCACAGAAGAAATAACAATGATGTGGTACTGGTGAGAAGGCGGTGGCGTGCGTGGCTTCCTGTGCAAAAAGAAGTTTTCGGCAATGATAAAGATGAAAATATTTTAAAACATTGTTGGGATGAGATGAAAGAAACTGACTATTTGCAGGCAGGTTCAGGTCCTCATTTCAGATATGATATGGTGAACTGAGATTGTTGGTGTTGGTCAAAAATGAGAGAAGATTTGAGAAATGCAGAAAGGGATAGATTTTTCTTCACTTTTGCAGGATATGCGATGAAACGAAATGAATGAATGAACGAGATGAAAAAGCGCACAGCGATTAAAGTCTCTTCTGTCTATAGGTACCACTTTACTTAATATATTTTTTTGGGTAATGCCAAATAATGCTGAGTTCGCAGAAATTTCAAATGACGAAAAGAAGGGAAGTCCGTGCATTCGTTGCGTTGCAAGAAGGCAATCTTTGTAATAATGAAAATGTAAGCATTGACTTTAACTGCTCCACAGATTCTCGCATACTTTGCATTGTATTGTGGGTTGCTGTGCTTAAGTTTTTCATCTTTTTCTCACCTTCTCATCTCTCTTAATTGTTTAATCTAAGTTTGTTTTTTAGTCGAATACAGGAGGCTCTCTCTGTGCTGTCTCTGACCTGTGCTAGTTTCCTTTACAAAAGGCAAAAAAAACCTCACCACATTTAGTTTCAAATTCCCTTTCATTTCAAAGTTGATTGAATTCGCACCTTTCTTCATCCGGTTTCAATCTTATTTTAAAAGCCATCTCATCTTTCATTAATTCCATCTTCGTGCTTGTCGCCCAAAACTTCTTTTATAGTTCTTGGCAAAGTCGAAAAGTGACTGTTTTATTTTGTTGTTGTTCTTTTCTCTTCTTCGTTGCTCTCACTTGGATTTCAAAGGACGCTAGAAAAATTTCAGTGAAAAGAATCAAGTTCAGATTTCTTAATTGCCTTCGTGTACCCCAGTACCCCAAGAAAAAAGTGAAACGACAACGCAGTCCATTGCGACTGTTTTCATTTCCTTCCTTCGCTTCACTTCTTTGTCGTCATCCTCACTTCATCTTTCCTCTTCTTTTCTCTTTATCAAGTCAAGTGAGTTTTTTTCGCCATTTATTTTAATAACCATCAAATAATAACTATCTATTATAACTAAACGTGTTATGTGTGTGTGCACCATTATCATCATATTATGATGAGATGAGATTATTAATCTCATCTCATATCACTCGCAATTCGCAATACAATAACAATATCGTATGAGTCAGTCAATCAGTGAGTATCGCATCGCACTTAACTCTCCACATTACTAGCAAGGGCCTTTTCAAATCCAAACTGTTTGGTCAAGTTATTTAACTTTTTAACTTAAGTGAGTTTGAATGTACAAGCAAGATCATTAAATCAAGTAACTCAACATTTTACGATATCATCCCTTGCTGTAGGAATTTTTCGCTCTTCAGTCTGCGCCCCTCTTTTCTTCTAATATTATTATTATTATCAAGTAAACTTCATTTTTCATTTCATTGTAGTGTTTCATGTGTGTGTGCACACATTGTATTTAGATTGCAAGAATAATCATTTCATACCATTTTTTCGTGATGCTGATATGATGCAGTCTTCAGTCAGTGTCTGAGTTAAGTGAATGTAGCCCTGAATGATGAAGCAGTGAGTGAGCAACATTTTCAGAAGAAAAAAAGCAAGCCACGTTTACATTTAACTTTTAACCATTTCATTTCAACATGAGCAGAAATGCCACAAGTGAGTGAGCCTGTTGAAAAGAAGTTATAACTTACAACAAAGCACAGCCAAAGCCACAAGTTTACGCTAATGTTACAGCTCCATGTATGTAGAAGGTACTATCACCATCATTATTCGAAAAAGGGTTTTCTTATGTTATTAGATGATGTACCTACGTAAGGAGAAATATATCATCATATCATAATCATATGAATGAGACGATCTGCTCCTAGCCGTGCTGTGTTCCCTCACTCACTTGCAACTGCCACAATTACATTACAATTGGGGAGCAGAAGACTCGAAGGATTCGTGTCTCATTTTTATTTCTATTTTGTCAGTGATTTAGTTTCCACTGTGGAGTGCACTCTGTTTCTCCTCAGTGATGCGAGAGTGACTTTTTGTGAAAGGAAAAGAAAGACTTTTTTGTTCCACTTTCTGTGCTTCACTTTCTCACCCCTTCCAAGTTCCAGACCAAATCCTCAAAGGACTGTTGTCTATAACTGAAATCAATTATTAACTGAGATTTATTACATCTAAGGAAAGAACTCCATTTTCATTGTTTTTTTGCTAGTGGTGACGAAAAGATTCATTGGAAAGCCAAATAAGAATATTTGCGAGTGTAGTGGTGACTGATTGGTATTTAATAAAGAAAAATTATTTCTAGTCCGTGTTTCAAAAGTGAAAACTGTTCACAATGTTGTCGTGGGGAGCAGCCATCAAAGAATTTACAATTTTCGGCCTGAATTCCCTGGAATGGGCTGGACTCGCCATTACCACCTTCATCATCTTCTACTTCGGCTTGGAGCTCCTCCATGTCATCTACAATACCTGGGTCGGCCAAGCCACCAAGGGGTATGTTGACCTCAAGAAGATGGGACAGTGGGCACGTAAGTCAATTAAAGTCAACTTTCCAGACAAAAACAATTCTATCTCACTTTCACACACCTACATTCTCTATTCTCCAGAATATTTTCCTTAAAGAGAGAAATAATTGACAAGTGCAAGACAATTAATAATTACAGTCATTAGTACCAACTAAGTTCTCCAGCATTTTTACATGAGCATCGTGGTTTTATGTTAATTACTATCACAATTTAGAATCAAATTAATTATATGTATGGTGATGTAATGAGAAACTTCTTTCAAAGTCAAGTGCAAATTGCAAAATAACCAGTGGCATGCGAAAAGTGTTTGGGAAAAGCCTCCTTCATTTTCTCAGCAACAAAGACAAGGAAGGAAGGAAAAAGAATGGAGCGTTAAAAGATCATAACGTAACGTAATAATAACAATAACAACTCGAAAAAAAATACTACGATACTTCACTACCTACCTTGTGTTGTGTTATGGCGCTCAATGAAGTTGAGGGATTTTTGTACACATGCAATTTTACGACTGTTTTTATGTGCGTGAGCACATTTTCATCTTTGTTCTCTCCGCTACATAAAAGCCAAAATCCTTCACCTAAGCCTACCTCAGGAAAGAAAAGAACGAAGTGAGAGATTTGAAATTGAGAAGGGAAGGTGTAAAATTGTGATTATGAATTAATCGTAATTACGTGAAAACGATTATTATATAATAT
Organism: Cyphoderus albinus; assembly: GCA_021029165.1. Lineage (NCBI taxonomy): Eukaryota > Metazoa > Arthropoda > Collembola > Entomobryomorpha > Paronellidae > Cyphoderus > Cyphoderus albinus. The sequence goes on along the minus strand of VYYJ01002439.1, from coordinate 4,716 downwards.
GGGCAATTTCTATCCGTGCTCGAGTAAAATATCAGACTGGATAATGGTCTCTATTTAATTCTGCTTGGTATAGTTGAGATCCACGATTAGTTCGCACTAAAAATGTCCTTCAGACATTCCACATTTCATGGCACTATGCTAGGCCACCGCAGCCCTTTCATTTTCTCTCTTCTATGATGAATGTCTTCGAAGCAAGTCTGTGAATTGTGGCCAGGAAAAAGTGGTGACTATGAAGTAAGGCCAGACAAGATACGATATTCATAAGTATGAAGAAGGGGTCCCTTCAGTCTATTTTCGTCACTTTTGACCCTTCCTTTTTCCTTCCGTCGAAATCAATTGTTAATGTAGGCGAGTGTGAATATCACTTACTGAAGCATAATGAACTGCGCATGTTGGTGGAGCGGACTGAAGAATTGATTTTATTGAGACAAGAAGAGTCTTTTTCTTTCTTTCCCTCTTTTTCCAATTTTATGTGCCAAGGACCCCCGAAGTAAAATTTAGATTTGAAGAGAGTTATTACAAGAAGGAAATTGAGCTTAGCTCCAAGATATCGTATGACATGACATGCCGGCTGTTCATGCACATTTCAAACATTACGAATCAATATGAAATGTTTCATTTTACTCACTCGGGTTGATGACACGACACCAGAGACCGGACGTAGGAAAGAAAAGCCGTTAAATTGGTTAAGAGTTTATTTTTAGAAGTAATTCAGGACAAAAGCTGAAGAATGAAAGGCAGAAAAAAGAAAGGAAAAAGGAAGGGCAGGAGGCGGGCAAATGTTTCATTTATTTTTGGAAATAGAGAAAGTCAACTCAAGTCATTATCAACATAAATACATTTTTTTGTTCATGAAATAGTGAAATATTTTTCATTCATTTATCCTGAAATGTCCAAATAAAGGCAATGTCACAGTGACATTGTCACTTGTTGACTTCTTTCATTATGTTATGATTGCATTGATTAGATTAGCATTAGTATTAGGGATGCAAATGCAATAGGAATAAATTGAATAAATGAGTAATAATTGATTTGCATGTCGGATGACGCATGACGTAAAAAAATGAGCAGCCAGGGAAATTACAGCGCCTGGATTTCCAATCTCAGTTACCATTTACTAATAGCAAGCACAATGGCAGTAGCACCACTTTACTAGTCCTACATGCTCACCCACAACTACGTCACATTTTTGGCAAGGATTTTTTGTGGTTATTTCCACAAAAAACTCGTCACAAGCCAAACAAACACTTTAAGGTTTGGGAAGAACCAAAAGCAGAAAACATTGGCCAAGCTAAGCTAACCCAGGTTAAGCTTTGGTTTTTAGCCTTTCCTAGATATGTAACATTAACACATCACCTTACCTTAGCCCTAAAATATTTTGGCAAAAGCTTCGTTTTATTCATTAGAGTTTCCATCTTGTCTATTTTTCTTTTGTGATTGTATTGACTCATATTCATCCATCTCACACTTGTGGTCAATATTAACTCAAGATAAATATTGTAAAATGATTTCCCTTCGCTTCTTTATATTGATTGCCTCACTCGATTTTCTGATTGATGATTGATAAAAATCAATGCTGCTGCTGACTTCAGATGAAGTGGCTTAACCTCGTTGAATGAGCTGGGTTCATTGAGTCGTGGCGAAACGCTACTTCATTACGTCATTAGTCCTTAGTTAGATTACGATTACGTAGATTAATTTCATCCAGCTAACCATAACATAACATAACTAAACAAGTGACTATGATAACTATAATTGTAATTGTACATCTTGCGATTACTCTCAAACAACACTAGTTAAAGTATGACGCATGCAGTGTGTGTGTTTATGTTATGTTACGTTACAAACGACACGGTCACGGCATTTAATTCCAAATTGTAGAATTTCCAATTAAAACAAAGCGCTGTTGTTGGTGCTAACTAGTTAGTTAAAGTTAAGACCGCCGATTGTGCTTTTAATTGCTAATTAATCATTCGCTGTGGAGGGAAACTGAGATCAATGATTACGTCTTCTCCACACACTTCCACACAGCAGGTGCCTTTGTACCATGTCATGACACGCACTCACCATTCTGCAACATCTTTTTTATGGTTTTTGCGCTAATGGTGATAGGATCATGTTGACTGCTGATGCTGACGAATGTTTGAATAAAATATTAGCCTTTAACGGTCTTCTAGTGGTTATCAAGTTAATGGGAGTTTGTACATACACGTTAGTTAGATAAGTCCAACATCCATAATCCATGGCCTCAGGCTAAAAAACTGTAGAAACAGCCATTCGGCATCTCAATGAAAGTCTGAATGAGCCTCAGACTGATGACGACACACAAAGACAGAATAATTATATTTGCCAGGGAATATTTTAATGATTAAACTGAAGATGTTAAAAATTGTCATAAAGAAAAAAAGACACTTGCTTTTAAGAGGCAGGGAACATACGACATCGCATAAATTTTCAAGCTCGAAACATTTTATCAAACGGGACGTGTCGAAATCGTAAAGTCCCTGAGTAATTATATACTAAAACACTAGCGAAACGACGCTTGCTTTGCATATTTAAAAAGTAAAAAACTGAAAATTACGTTTTCTTAGTTAGGCTCGAATTAAAATTAAACTATGCTGACGTTTACTACTTGCTTCTTTATGTATGAATGTAGCTAAATAGTCCTGAGTTTAGTCATAAGTCATAATCATTCATGAGACAAGGATCGTTTAATAGGGAATCTCTTTCAAAAAATTGTCATCTCGTTTATTTCGCCGCTTATAACTTACAACGCCGACTCGACGCCAAATAATGCCGAGGAAAAGTGACACTGATTTATTGCCGAGACAATGCACGTATTAGTTTCATTTTCGCGAATATCCCTCTCATTCACATATATATAAGGTAATGTACATTACAATATGTTGAAAGTTTGTTAAAGTTTGACTATTCAAACTACGATAATCGTAACTAAGCCTTAAAGTTATTAGTGGCGTACGTAAGTTTAAGTTAGAGAAACTTTCAAAGAAAAAATTCAAATGTCTCGTAAACTGAAACGTTGTCAGTCTGGCAAACCATGTAAAAAGAATGTCCGCCTTTGTTAACTTGAATCGAGTTTTTCATTTTATTTAGAAGCAATGGATTTTTACACGCTTTGAATTGCCATGGTCTGATTGTCTCTGCTTTTAAGTAACACAACAAAAGCACAGCGAGCATTAAAAAATTTGAGAGAAAAATGAGCAATTTCAAAGATCTGTACGCTGTTTCGTTTCCTTTGTAATAAAAATAGGCATTAAATGATGACGACAAAGAGCACGTACATTTCAAATTTCATGCATTTTAAATCAAAACCCAATTTAGTGCTACTGTTCGTTTCAAAAAAAGAAACCATGTTCAAAATTCGAGATTGAAAATTGAGTTGCAGAGTTGATGAACAGAGTTTCTCAAATGAAAACTTATTGATGAATGATGAGCTCCACCATACCACCAACATTATCGCGGCATAAATGCGTTGATATGCGATGCGATGCATTAACCTACCCTAATACTCATCTTATACATTTAAATCCTGACTTTGATAAATCAAGCAGAAAATTGGTTTCTTATTGTTCATAGAAAGAAGAGCCATGAGATGAGATGAAATGGAAATTGTATCAAAAGCTGAAATTCTTATGGCGAATAATTAGAAGAGAAAAAAAAATCTTGCAAAATCTCATTTCGATGGTTCAAACCTCAACTGTATTGACTGTTGTGATGATTGAGGCGAATGACGGTGACGACTTTTTAGATTTGCATTATTTGTTCATAACTCAATTGAAATTCGGCAAGAAAAGTACAATTACAATCAAAACATTTCGATTTCATTCTCTATGATGATGTGCAATTAAATTGTTTGTGTAAAGTACAGCAAGGGTGCAGAGACGGAATGTAAGATGTGTGCTGTAACACGTCCTCTGTGACGAAATCATTACTTCATCACCTTATCTTGCGCAAGTGACTCGGCCCAACAACGACATTCAGATGTATATTGTCTGCGAACGTGCAGTTGCAGTTAAAATATAATAACTTACATTATATTAGTATAATACAGCATGTGACAAAAAAAATAACAAAAGACATGGCAAAGCGAAACAATGAGGAGTGTCAGGAGTCAGGAGGATACAAATATAAGATTAGAAAAAGTGACCGAGTGCAATTGAATGTGTAATTTTGCACCGAGTAACAGTTTTGAGTAACAGCGTTACTAACTTCAACTTGACTACTTTTTCATCTCGTTCGGTTAATCAATTTCTTATTTATTTATTCTGTTGCTGTAACAATGCTGTCTTCGATGTAACGGCTGAAAATTAGCGTACGTAATAAATACACCGTTACCCTCATGATTGTCGTAAAGGTCATTCTGATTTGATTCAGCATGGGGACTGCTGCATTCTTCAAATTTGTTCACTGATTTTGAAATGGCGAAAAATCTTTTTTTTATTATTGTTATTATTATATTGTAATTTAAATTACATTGTCCCGATTATTATTATTCTTAATTTCTCTCTGTTTTCCACAATTTTTTCATTCATTCATTCCAAAAATAATTATAACGGCTTGAATTATTATTACCTACTACAATACCTGATTTCCGCTCATATTTACTTAACTATGGGACAAGCCCGCACGACGACAAGTAGTGATTGGAGGGCGACCGCTGGTGCTTTTCGACAAGGTTGTTTTGCCTACAAACGT
>VYYJ01002438.1:0-21619 GCA_021029165.1 Cyphoderus albinus | reverse complement strand
AATGCTTTCATTCCATCACACCTCATTAAGCAAGCAAAATGAAAATCCATGAATGTGATTAGTAAACATAGAGTGAGGAGAATCGGAAACGTTTTCTTTGTACACTAGAAGTCCCAGTTTAACGTACGAGTAGACACATTCTCCCCTCAACATTCACTGATTCTAAAGCCATGTTTAAGTTCCATTTTCCCAGTTACCCAAAGAGGAAAATAGTTCGGAAGGAAAACTTCTCTGCAGTTGAATATGCATTCGCCTTTTATTCATTATTTGGAGGATTATTTGGATCAATGCAGTGTGGGTGTTAGAGACGTGTTCACTTATGACTATGACGCATAAAAGCTTCCGTCATGTGATGAACTTTTAAGAGGATGCGTTATAGCTGTGTAGTAGTGTCACTGTCACCTCATTATTTTTACTACATATGCAATATTTTCAATTGTGTGTTAGTTTATGAATTAAACTGAAATTACCTACAACTGTGAGTTATCTGCCATCAATGTGACATTTAACAATCAGCGAACCAGAAAAGTTTTCAAACTCTTCCATTTTATTTTTTAGTTCCTATTCAAGCACAATTTGTTTCCAATGATTTAATTTGGTTCATAACCAATGATAGAATAATATAACAATGTCAAGCAAGGTTTAATGATGTTTGTCAACTTGTTTGAACGTTCTATCAAAATTCGTGGGAGAGGCAGAATTTTTAGTGGAAAGTTTTGCTTGAGTAAGTTTTGTGATTATTGTGAATAATTATTATCAGAAAACTTCATGGAAAAAAATATAGATGAATCGTTCAGGCATGCTTTATTACACAATTTAAAAATTGTGCGCCTCAACTTCCCCGACTTTTCGGACTTATAATTTGAAACGATCTTATCGTGATCGTTGATGATACTATTTCCAATTTCAAAAAGCACATTCAACTTTTTCAAGAGAAATGCCTGTGTGAATACGAGGTTCGCTTGAAAAAAAGAATCAGAAAGGAAATAAAGTTTTTCCTCCCACTCACGATTTTCCATACAAAAAGTTTGGCGTCTTTAACATTTTTCCCCAATATTGAAAGATATAAAAAGAAGTAAAAATAGAATAATGATGAGGAGGAAGTTGAAATGTTGAATGTGAGAAGTCAAAAGTAGTGAAATAGTGGGGAGAGGAAGTGAGTCAAGGGTTTCTCTTGCAAAGAATATAAAAAGAGAGAATTAATGTAGATACATATGTAGACTAGCATTCACGTTTCCGACAATCAAAGTTGAATTTGTACGTTTGAATAAAATGGTAATGGTAACGGTGAAACAGCGTTAATACAAGACATAAACACAGGTCATATCCAATTTGAAGCCTCTATGATAAAATATCTTTAACGTGCCGAAGGAGAAATATCCTTAATTTATTGTCGAAGTGGTTTTTACCTTGTGGTACAAAATTTACAGAATTCACTTTGTTTTAAATAGCCTCCACTTTAGAATTGTACGGGGACCATATGTAAAAGCATTCTCAGTTAGTAGTTCAACGCAGCACCATGAATGGCCAGAACTTTATATTTTTACCTCAAGTTGATTAGCAATACGCCAACAGAAATACAATGTACCTATGTATATACTTTCTATTTTCTTCCGCTTGCTATATTTTTTTGCATTTATTCTCACAGTAAAAGAAGTTGAGAAAACAATGGCGTAACAGAAAAGACATATTAATAAATTTTTTGTGTTAGCCACAAAGTCATAGTTTGGGTAAAATGAGGTCGTTGTAAGTTTACCACTTTTATTAAAGTTAGTAGTTTAACAAACACATGGGGCAAACATATCTAAGAGCTTTTACTTGATAGACCGGCGGCGACATGGTTCTATATTATGGAACGGAAAGGAAACTGTAGAGCGATTGAAAGGAAAATTGCCTCACTCAGACATAAGGTAGTACAATGAAAAATATTTTGTGGTTTATTTCTTTGAGTGGGTCCATATTTACATTATTGCTTGGCATGATCTAGAATGCGGTCATATACGACTCGAAATTGTAAGTAGCATCAGCAACATCAAATGCCGGGAGCAAATGGCACTTTCCTCTTTACCTGGAGGCAGCAGAGTGCCAGTTGTACAAAGCTGTCTACATGTTTATTCATTGAAATCAGTTTGACACACCTGGTTTCTCTTTGCCTTCGTGCTCATGTCGTTTTTATGTGCTTCTCTGTGTTTGTGGACTGATCTATTTAGAGAAAGGTGAAATGATTGACATTTTTTCAGAGAGCCTTTTTTATTGACAGCTTTCTGAATATTTTATACCTTTCTCTTGTCGCACAGGATGGAGTTTCCCTTTGTTGCCAAAGAACAAAAATGAAAGAAAAAGATGGAAAAGGATGAAGTTTTGTTTGATGGTTTCGTGAAAGTCGTGTATTGAACATTGAACAGAACTAATATAAAAAGTAATGCATTTATAGAGCATGTTGCTTGAAAATTTTCTTGGAGAAAATAAACGTTTTGTAGGTCCAAAGGGAATCAAGCACTGCAATACGGTAATAAAGCAATGATTCGCCCTTCCCGATAATTTTTGTATTGAAACATTAGAAAAGCCGTTCACTGCGGTTTATGATGATGATAAATAACTGGAGCAAAGATTTGTTACTTTTGATGTTGATGTAATAGACAACATTTCGTATTTTACGACTCGCTATTTCTGCCTCGGCTCATTGACTTTATCACGATGCTTCGAGTTCCGTTTGCCTTTTTCGTTGTGTGAAGTATGTTGAAATGTCAGATATTTCTAACAATTCCAACTTAAGAGTTACGCTGAGGGTTGATGTCGTGTCGATGATATTGGATGATGATGATATCAAATGTGTATAATTGAGAAGTAGAATGTGAACCTAATGGGAGCAAGTCATAAATCTTTATTACAGGCATCGTAACTCGTGATGTGACATGAAAGTCATATACAAATTATATTTTACGATGCGCATTGCATAATATTAGAAAGATTGGATTAGAAAGGTTGTAGGAACCAAATCACTGCCAACTTTTAATAGATTTCATTTTCATCTTAATATGCGTAATAATGGTGAATATTAGATTCCACGAAGTGGGGCAAGAATTTTTTATTAGAAAGTACGGTCAAAATTGAAGAGAAACCCTACCACCCAAAAATTACTGTCAACATTCTTTACCAGAGCATAATAATAATAATATAAATACTGGAGGCAAAGGCAGTCACTGTCAGCACCGCATCTTACATTAGAAAATTATTTGAAATATGAGTAAGGGAGCACGTTGCTTCAGGATTCGACGACACACGTTGCCTGCCTGCCACATTGCATTTCTTTTTACTTCCACCTAAATGAGTCTTAAACATTGCATGTGTTTTTCTCATCCCGATTTTCCATCGAAAGGCTTTCACCGAAATGATTATCCAATATCATCCAATCTACTTATGTAAATCAAATCCAAGATTCAGTCATCCATAAAGATTACATAGATATTACATTTCATTCCTCCACTTCCATCTGGAAAATCCACAGTTGGGGAAGAGGAAACCAGGGATAGATTACCTTCAAAAGCTGGATGGTTGCATCGAGAGAATGGGAAAGAATTTTCCCTCTTGTCTTCCACCTCCGCTTTTCTCTCTTTTTCGCTTTTGTCTGTTCTCTTCATGATACTCTTGTTGACTCTTTCCTCACATAATAGATATTATTTCAGCGAATGGAAACCAATTTTGGAGTGGTGAAAGCAGATGCTAACTAACCCAAAGGAGTTTCCAAGAGTTTTTGTAAAACGATCAGTCGTTAGGTTTGTTTTTAAGTTGAGGGTTCTTTGATTTGGTCTTTTGCATTTGCAACATTACAAAGATAAAGCGTAGGCATTTTTTCCAATGGTGATAAAAATATGCTTTGTGAGCTATAGAATAAAGGCAGTAGGAGATACATAACATGGAGGAACGAGCTATTCATGCAAAACAGGAGGAGGGCACCATTGAACTTTTTTGATATTGAGACCCGGCATGAGGTGTGATGAAAGGATGTCACTTGTCTCGTCGTATCGTCTTGATGAAAGACTGAAAGAGCCACTTTCGGAGAACTCTTTGATTAGTTTTTGTAGAGCAACCAATTTCTTTTTAGAGGAAGAACTGATAAAGAAACTCTTTCATTTTTGTTCTCAGAATGACCAAGACTCGAGAACTCCAAGTGATACAAAGGGGAAAGGAGAGAAAGAGCGTTCTTCCAGTCCAGCTTTTGACTCTGATGAGGATTCCATGTCGATGGTTGTTAAAATGAAGAATTCAGGCCATGCCTCCTCCTCGTCCAAGTCAAAGCCAAAGAAATCTTCCCATCACCAACAACCGCCAGCGCCACCACCGAGAATTTTGCCTCCTCCAAACCAACCCAATAACAACAATAATAACCACCCGAAGCTTCCAGAAACACACCGCAGCGGCAGCAGCGGTGGTGGTGGAGGACGGTCTGAAGGCGGTGGTCACAATCCTCATAATCCTCAGCCACATATTGAGTCTTGCGGGAAACAAGGCTCCAGTTCACATAATAGTAACAATAATAATCCTGGTCACAATAATTCTGGTAACAATAATAGTAGGGGAACCCCTTCTCCCTCTGAAGATTTTCCTCCCCCGCCCCCAGAATTTCTGGGAAACGGTGGCTCCAACAATAATCCCACAGATACAACTCCAACCGGCAGAAATCGAGTGCATCAACCGCCTCAAACGTTGGCTTTGAAGGACCAACGTGGGAAATCTCCGGGAATCGCTGTTCCTGCAAACGGTAGTGGCAGCGGTAGGAGGCACTCCAAAGGAGAGCGAGATCATCATCACCAGCACCATCACCACCATCAACAACATCACCACCACGCTGGCAGTGGAGGAAACTCAGGGAAAATTGCATTGGAGACCCAAGTAGTGTCCGTGAAGGGTCACGGACTGAGTGGTAACGAGAAAGTGGAATCGAAAGATAGTGGAATCACGATTGAATCCTCTGTAGAGATGGAGAAGAGTCCGACAGTCACAACAGGAGCGCCAAATCATCCACTACATTTCCCATTTGAGGATCATACACCAGAATTGACTCCAATCCCCATGTCATCTCTAATCCCTTGCTCTACTCGCCAAGTGCAAGTAAGTATTATATTAGTTGATCTAATATTAGTAGTTGCACGGGTGAGTTAAAGTATTATTTTTATCAATAGATGATGATTATGAATACTACACGGTACGTTAGATAATATGAAAATTGCAAAAGTGAAATGTAAATAAATCGAAAGACTGATAAATGAAATAGGTTAAAAGCATGATTTCAAACCAAAGAATTTATACATTTCTTTTTTAGGCAGATAGGGTATTACGAATTAAGTCGCAGGATTTTCTTACTATTTTTGATTTAACGTATCAATAACGTTTTCATTGGACTTTGACAGGACATTAAAAGCAGGGAGGACATCGTCATACATGCGAACAAGTTTGTGCACGCTAGCATCCAAGAGCAATGTTCTAATCTTCGTCGAGCTTCCCTTGCCAAGCAACAGCATCAGCAACAACACCAGCAGCAGAACTACATTCAGATGCACCAGCGAAGCAGCATTGGCGGCGGTGGTGAAAGCTCTTTACCAGCAACCGATGAGATGACAGAAGAAGAGACTGCACTAGGCCCTTCTACTCCATTAGACAATAATCTGAGCACTGTTCCGACCAATAATTCCAATAATACTTCTTCTGCTATTATTCCCACCACTACAATTCAGAGATCGTCCAAGAGTCCTTCTCTTCATTCGTCGACAAGCACCCTGCTTGGGGGACTGGATGGCACGGGCACAGGCGGGGTTCCCATCATAGACGTAGTCAACTCAATTATTGACAGCACGAATAATCCCAACTTGTCCGACGAGGATAAACGTCACTCTGTTCTGTCTTCCTTAAGTTTCCTAGACACGGCTGACTTACGTTATATGGACGATAGTTCGATAACCGTTGAAACGCCGACACCACCCTCATCCGGAGGTGGAAATGTGGGAGGGGGAGGTTGCGGAGGTGGGAGCATTCACAGTGGAGGTTTTGAGCAAGAACCAAACTTAACGGCTCAACTCCAGTCACTTCTTCGGCAACTGATCATTGTGCAGCAGCAGAATCTTTCACCGGGCACGTACAACCAGACGTAAGTATACATGTATTTATACCCAACTAGAGGTAAGGTATATTTTGATAAAGTCTATAAAGAATGCTTTTGTGGCTTAGGGAAATTACCTGTCGATATTTAAGATGGGATGTGGCAGGAGTTTCAATGTGAGAAAAGTTTGAAATAACGATTTAATGTAAATCTATTGAGTACAGGAAATGCTCATATTTATTATTCAAATTCTTATCATTAACAAATATAAAATCGTATATAATAATTACTAAAACCCCTGATTGGGATAAGTTCATTCAGGACACAAACCAATACCTTTCCTCGTAATGCGTATCACTTTCATCTTCGAGCTTTCTATTTGCCCAGACTTGTTAGTAATCCGCACTTTAAATAAATTCACTATTGCTTCCTCTAGTGCATAGTGGAAGAATGTTCTCATTGTCCAAAATTTACAGTTTACACTGCTCTTGAAGAAGTGTTTATTATAAATTGTCTACAAGATCTTGAAAATTGGGTTTCTTTTACTAAATTACTTTTCTATTATGTTTTGGTCATTAAGCACGGTGCCTCTCATCCATCAGCTCCAGCAGCAGTTGCTGATTCAGCAGCAGCAAATTCTCCTGCAGCAGGCGATGCTCACTCAGCTCCAGATCCCAGCACATTCACAGTCGAATTCCCGTGGTTCTGAGATTAGTCGAGGCAGTGGACCTTCCAAGTGTCCGTGTATGTCGAAAAGTGGCTCGATTCACTCCGTCGTTAAATCTCCTCCAGGAAATAAGTCACTTCAGCCTGCAGTGTTTGGCAGCGCTCCGTACGCCAGACAGGAAGTTAGCATCTGCAGTAGTGAAATTCAAGACCAATGCTCGAGAATGTCGACGCGCAGTCCAACTCCTGTCCAGACGGCAATTCCCATTGAAGATTTTAGCCGAGAGGCCCATCAACCGATTGAGTGGACCTCCAACCATCATCATCAGCAGTCCTCTGGAACGGGACGAAACTGTCACAATAATAGCAACAATAATAACCACATCAGTGGAACCAATCCTTCGACGAGAAGATCGTCGCAGCAGATCAGAGGATCCCTAGATCAAGCTGATGGTCGCCAATCGAGAAGATCCAGCCACGTAAATGGTCCTGGGAGTGGTCAACAAATAAGTCCAAATGTCCACACAGGTCAAACAAGCCAGGGTGACAGTGGGAACGCCAGTTCTGGCGGTGATAAGAGGAGTGTAACGTCTTCCAAAGAAAAGCTTGCAGTCGTGTCCGTGGGCACCGGAAGTCGGCCGTCGGAAACCAGGGTTGAGATAGATGTGATCGAAACAGCTTCCACAATGGAGGGAGGAAGTTTCCGCGACTCTTCAAGAAACCAGTCGCGTTCAAATACTACTCGAGACGCAGGTAACGACGCTGATGGCGAGGATGGAGATGATGATGGAGATGGAGATGACGATGATGGAGAAGGAGAAGGTCGAAGTGAGGGCGGTGGAAGTCGAAGAGGTGTCACGAAATCCCCGAGAAGTTTAGTGAAAAGCCTTGGCAAGCGAATCAAAGTTCATAAACGACTGAAAGATGTGCGTCAGAAGTCCAAGTCGGAGAACAGGGCGAGAAAAGCACTGAGGACAATATCGTTTATTTTGGGGGCCTTTGTACTCTGTTGGGTAAGTATTTTACGTAGTTCAATGACTAATAATTACATAGCTTCCTCCATATCAAGTAGCAATAGCAAAGCTACAACATAAAACGAGAAAATTTGTTTGCAAATTGTCATGCCATGTCTAATGAATTTGTGATTGTATTGGATACTCTATTGCTTACCGTGACTGCGGACCCAAAGACCCCTTATCATATTTTGGCAACATGGGGTAAGTTTTATAAACTTTGATTTCCGGAATCAAATTAGCATATTATAGCTCATTCTAACTTGCAAAAACGTAGTGACAGCATAAAACCCTTTGAAAGCTGAACAAACCTTTCAACAAGTCTTTTTCATTCAATTACGAAGCAAACTTATTTTTCTTTTCATGAAGTTTAAGCTCCAACTCCTGCTTCCCAACGTCCAACGTTTTTGCGAGTTTATTACACATACAAAAAGACTAGTTATATAGCTATATTTTATACAAATTTGCAAACAAGGTATGATGCTTTGATTTTCAGAATCTTGGTGTGGCTGTATTAACGGACATGTGTACATGTTTGCGTACTTTCTCTGTTACGCCAACTCTCCCATCAACCCGTTTTGCTACGCTTTGGCCAATCAACAGTTCAAAAAAACTTTCATCAGACTTCTCAAGGGGGACTTCCACATGACGTAATGCGAACTCTTCATCACCATTATCGTTTTAAAGAAATTAATAAAATTATAGTCAACTAATTATCACGTAATATGGTATGATTTAAAAATTATTTTTTAATGAAAACAAGGACTTACTTATTACAATCAGGGAAAACAAGTAAGATGAATTTTTAAAGATGGTTCTTTCGAACCCCAAAAAATCATAATCAATGAATGCAACTAATCATCAATACATTTGCAAAATAACGGTTGACAATGATTTGAATGAGCTAAAAATAATTATTAATACATTTTAAAATCCAGATAGTCGCCAAATATACTTGGGTTAATTCATCATTTATTATTGCTTCTTCATTATTGTAGAATGTCGGAATGTGCATTTCCGTAGTTGAGAAATGTTTTTGAAACCATTTTCTCAGGCTTTTCATACGATTTCGTTACAGAAAGTTTTTGTAAGCACATAAGAGGAGTCTGTAGGATTCAGCGCTCCAGTAAAAGAACGTTTTCCGTCACTGTAATTATTATTAATTTAACTATGTACAAGGTTATAATAAGCGAATGGATTAACTATAAGTTTAAAGCTGTCGCTAATCGTCTTAAGCTGAAAACCGATAAAACCAAAACCTGATAGAAATTTTCTTAAAATGCTATTGTAAATGATAATTCTATGAAATAGCTATCTGCTATACTATTAACATAAAACGTTACAATTAATTTAATACATAAATAGATGATGCTCTACTGATCTACTTAAAGTCATTCTAACGCTTTCCAAGAAGCATTTACAAACAACATTGTTGCTATTTTATAGTTTTATTGTTAACTACTGCGTATTTCGACTATAACCGCTACAGCTATATATAAGGACTAAGACAGGTGAGATGTAGCTACTGCAAAGGTAAACTGGTATTTTAAGGACTAAAAGAGGAGGAGGCAGAACAATTGAGCCCCTTGTTTTGCCACTTTCTGAAAGCCCTTTTAGGTTGAATTATTTACACATAAATTATATAGATATGTAAATCATAGAAGCCTATCTGAATTGCCACATAAATAACAAATGAAGATACCGTAAGTCATGATATCAGAATTGAGGGTTAATTTAGGAAATTTATGGTGGTCATTAGAAAATTAAACACAAGTTTCCGCTTCTGTTCCTTCTCGCTTGCTTTCGATTCATTTATCCGTGAACATCATCCGAGGTTTGCATAACTGAAAGAACAATTAACGGATTAATCGTACAGCACATTATTCTAATTCTATGTATTTTGCAGGCCATTCGAGTGGATTGGGAAAAACACTTTTCAGTCTGTTTCTGTTCTACATTTTCCATATTCCTTTCTTTACACTATTTCTCATGTTCATTGCAACGACTTTTGTTTCAGCAATCTCGGTAAAGTTGCAAGTATAAGTTACTTTGAAAAACTTTGAGGGGGTTGAGATTAGAAAGAAGAAGTCTCAAAAACAAATGCAACATCATAATGTATGTATTTGGGTTATTCGTGAATTCAATGCAAGAAAATTGAAAATACTTCGCTAATTACATGTCACAATGGAACAGGGCCGACAGTTCTATTTATATTGCACATCGTATTTTTGCATACTTGCCATACTGAAGAACAAAACAATGTAAGTTGCATGGCGGTTTGTTAAGCAAGCAAACTTTTTTTTTCGGTTTCGGTCTGGTAATACCTGAGCAGAATAAAGACAAAAAACATCATCAAGAATTTTTTATTTATTAAGGTGGAAGGCTTATGTACGTGTTGGAAAGTGTATTGTGCAAAGAAATGCAACGGAGAAGACAGGCAAGAGAAAATAATGTTCTTTCGATGTGGGTACGGAAGCTGAAAATATTCTGCGTTACGTGATGATGTTCATGTTTGGTGTGGCACATTGAGTTTAGTCGTGAACATAGCAATCAGTATCCTCTCCATTCCTTTGTCTTTTTCTGCTGAATGGAGTGTTGAATGTTGAAATGTTGGAAAACTTGCTGCACCTGATACCTGTTGTTTTGTGTGGTCTATATATATTTACTGATTCACTGTAAAATCCACAATCCTGTAATAACAACGAAAATAACACGGCACATCACGATCACGATTTGATCTAGGGGAAAGGAAGCACATGGACTCGTGTCATGAACCCGTGTTATGTTCATACAAGCGTAGCATTCTCAAAAAAATAAACTTTCTCCGTTCCATAAAACACTTTCTATAAATATATATTATCGTTTACTAACATAAACTAGAAGCTTTATGTTTAACACAAACAAGTTTTTAGGGGAAAGGAGTGAAAAAGTTTGTTTGTATGCACAATTTTATTTTTCCACTACACACTTTAGTAGCCATTATTATTGTATGCAGACATCCTTGTAAAGAAATAATGAGGAAACAAGAGATCGTAATTAGAGAAGGTTGGTGTGCCAATACGCTCGACTATGGATGGATTGGACGCATGAAAAATTATGGCAAACAGTGTAAATGTAAAATGAAGGAAATTGTTAGCTTGTATGCAAAAATACACAACCAAACATGTTATTTTAGCCACACTTTGGCCGGCACACATATTTCATTAAAATAATCACCGTTCGTTACATCTCCATTTACAGCACAACTTTACAAACAAAGCAGCACCTATTGACAGTTATTTTTGGATTTCCTGTAAAATGACATGTGGATTTGTTATTAAAAGAAACACTGTGACATGAATAGGAGTATCCACTGCCCACTCGCTTCGTTTTTAATTTTTGTTTGTGTCGACAACCTGCCATGCTATTACCCGACTGACCAAGCGGAAGTTTTTATTGTTGACAACAATCATTATGTTTTACTACTTCATTGAGTTTTCCCTTTTTATACTGTTTTCTTTCGAAATGTATCTTCAAAATATTATGTCGAGGTACAAAATTCTAACCCATTTCTTTTGTTCCTGTTGAAATTTAATTTTGAATTTTCACTACTTGCACAAAACCAATATCCAATGTGAAAGTGAACGTATAAGCGTAAGCTTCGACAGCCCTACATAGACAGTAATTATGTTTTAAAAGTGTTCTAAATATTTGCTTAACCGAAGCGACTGATGTCTACCTATGCGTATTACTATTAGAATGCTCCTTTGTGATCATTGTAATTTATTGACGTTTTATTGATTAACTACTACAACGTTTATTGTGTGCGAATTACGTTGTATCTGATAGTCTCTTTCATGCTGCCGCTGTTATTTGTGACAAATGTCTTTTAATGCGATTTTGTTAAATCCCACTCAAATGCGTTAAAAGAAAACCTTCCTTTCCAATGGTTTAAGTGTACCGATTGTGATAGCGATGATGTGTGTATTTAGGAATACTAACAAAGGCTTGGATCGTAAAAGCTTTAGATTAATTTTAAACGCTGAAACAAAAGCTGGTAAAATAAAGTTTTGAATTCCGTTATAAAATTATTGATAAATATTTTAATTAGCTGAGGTACAGGGTGTAGATGTGGAAGGAGAGAATGATACATAAGCTGAGTGAGAATAATAATTAACATTTACAAAAAATATGCGCTAAAAATAAACTTATGTGCTTAGTCTCCTACTAAACGACATAAAGTAGCAAGCAAGGAGTATTAAATATTGTAAAACTTAGTATTAAATACAGTTCTTCGATTGTAAAATAAAATATCCTATTGGAACCCAGATTATCCTATAATAATTACTTAATAATGTTGTTAAAGATGTTTTAGCTGTGACTTAAACTATGGCTTTAAAAAATGCTACTGTGGCAAAAACAGAGTTCTCATCTGACGACAATAAAGTGCAGAGTATAGGTGGTGTATTCTAAAAAGAAATATTACAATAAATCATTTTAAATGTCACATTTGTCTTATTGTGTCACTCCGTGGTGTTCTTTATTCATTTAATCTCATTTAACCGAGTTCAATGGGTTCAAACATTAATACATGGTAATATTATTATGCTGCTTGAAATTTTTCACATTGCCCCATTGAGGTAAGTTTCACTCTTATAAATCTGTTCCTGTCCAAATCAATTAACAGCCCTATGCGTCAGGAATCTGCATCTGCATTTTATAATATTTGCCAACTTTTAATGGAATGAAAAAATGGATGGAAATGTTTGTTAGGTCAAGAAGTTGTAAAACACGAATCTTTGCAAAGTTGGAGTGAACTGGATTAGTTCGACTCGTAATTCCATTAAAGTTGACCTTGTTTTTTCTACTGTTCTTTCCATTTTGTAGCAGTTGTTTTGTGGGAACCAGCATAAGAATGAGCAAGACATTATATTATTTGTGAGAAGTTCAGTGGAGCAACTTAATGTTCCATTATTATTTCACATGCAATGTAAAGATGTGGCATGTTTTTCAATGTTTGTGTTATACTTCTTCCAAGTAAATACGGATTCCAACACTTTATACTGTAATTCTTTTTCTCGTCTCCGCTAAACTCACCTGTCCGTAATACTATTTTATCGTGCTTGTCAAAGTCAAGTCAGATAAAGATTGGCGAAGGCAACTTTGCATTTTTCCTTATGAATCGGTAGATAGTATCCAAGAATCAAGTAAAGAAAGATTGACTGAGAGACTCAAGTTATGCACATTGTATTATTATAGAACGGGGAGCAGAAACTTTTTCCCCATCTTCCCGTTCTGTTCTCCTTGTTTTTAGATAGAGTTTAGCCTTTCTTTCACGGATAAGGAAAAAAGAAAAGTAAGAATTTCTAGTGTCAGATTTTCCCCTTCTTTTTAATACTTTTCCCTTGTAAGTGGGTTTAAAACAGTATCAAAAAATGAAGACAGTGCAAGGAAGCGGGGATTTCTGATGGTAACTTGTTATATTATAACTGCAAGTGTCGGTACAACTAGACCAAAGAACAAGGACTAATCTGCAAAGTAAGTGGTTATAAGGTGAGCAGAGAAAAGTTCATTTGTGAAGTAAACTTTTTTAAACATATTATCAACTAAGAAGGAAAAAGCATGATGTGAAAGATAGACGCACAATTTTCAGCCACTGCCTCTGCTACCATACCACACTACCTGAAGCATAGTGCGTGTTTAACACTGGAAAACTTCACAGATAAAAAACAAGCACGAGATGACATTCTCTTGGCAGAAGTTGGTTATAGTCCTCGAGTTAAGCGCGGTCAAATTCACCTTCTACTTTAAAAAACAATTTACCTTACTCTACGTTTGCAAATGTGTATTAAGTTGAGTTAGTATGTTAGATTCAAGGATTCGATAAGGAGTAGAAAATTTAAAGTACTAAGCCCTCAGTTGTGAATTTGTGAACTTACAATTAATTTGCGTTCTACTAACAAATACCATTATATGTATAATTATGCAATGATATTCTCACAATGAAGTGATGCAATATTTGCTTTTTTGCTTATTGGTAGTAGATTATTGCAACAAATTTTGAGTGAGTGAGTCGAACAAATTCAACCATGTTATGACAAATTTCATTTACATATACATCTTCCGGCCAATCTCCTTTTTTCATAATACCATCTCAAAATTCTACTTACGTAATATCTTAGGAGAGGAAACAAGAGATAAAAAGTTAGTGAAACTTCGTGGATAACCAAAATGACCACAAAGATCCACACGCCTCTTTACCTTTATTCTACCCTATTAACTCTCACACTAGGGATGGACATCTTTGGGTCATCCTCTACATGAACTTAATAATTTTTGATTTCTTCAAAAATAAAGTTTACTTTCTTCCATTAAGACAGCTGAAGGTTTCAGAATAGTCCTAATTCTATTGGCTTTAGTTCAGTAATATTGATTGCATGAAAATTGGAGACTTGCTAAATATTTAGTACGTGACTTGAGCAAAGTAAATATTCAATACAATTTTTGCAGTGTTTTACGAAATTTCACTTAACATATTTAGTGTATGACTGTTGGCTGGAGGTCATAATCAACTTGATACGTAGCAGTAGTAAAACTGCAGTGCCAAGATTTAGTGAATTTTAGTTCTTTGCAAAAAATAAACTACGTCGTTTGCTTGTTTACGTTCCCTGCTGCCTCTTAGAAAACCAAGCTTCCAAATCAGGCCAACTTTTTTGAACGGGAGTCACGATACCTTTGCTGCCACTGCCGCTGCTGTTCTCTGGAGATATCGAGGTGGAAAGAGAGGAAGGTAAAATTTGTTATTGCTACAGCTATGCTGTTAGTGAGAAGGGAAAATGAGAGAGAAAATGTAACGTAGGAAACATTTAAATCCCCAAGAGAGCTTAAATATGTTGTACTCGTGTGTTGTGGTGTATGTATGTGAGCGCCATGTGCTCTGTGTAAAGTCCCCTCTCGTGATTTATTCTTGGGGGAATTTTACTCTTCTCATGTACCGTACTAGTAATGACAGAGGAAAGAATCTCTGCCCTAACTTACCAAAACAAACCTTGTTTCAGTTCTCGGTATCAAATGCCAGGAGGTAAGACTTCTAAAAGACGGTGCTCAGCGTTATTGCTCTAAGAAGTTTCACGGCAAGGGTAAAAAATGTGAGCTTATGGTTAAATTGTGTAATGCATTTGATATAATAATATGATACAGTGCCATCACCGATCCTGCTCCTGCTGCTTACCTGCCATTGATACTCCATTCCATCTTTCAAACATAGTAAATGAAATGGAAAATAAATACAAATCAACGAGAAATAATAATTTTCCCTGACTTGAAGGGAGCGGAAGGATGAAAGAGAAAGTGGATGAAATGAAAACTTTCTGTGTCAACTATAAAATAAAAATTCCAGACTCGGGAATAAAGTAAAAAGCAGGAACAACTTAAATGTTATTAAAGCTGCTATCATTTTTGCCAAATAGAAGGCACTACGTCTAATCTTGGACTGCACTGCCACCATAAAAGAACTTTGTACTGGTTTAATATTTGAAGCAGGAGAAAGGTGTAGACACAATTTTTGTGTGTACAAACAACACTCAGTGGATTCTTGTTATGACAAGCCATAACTAAAAGTATTCTAGCGTAAATGACATGTTTGTGGAAAGCGTTTTTCCCTCCTTGCTATTTTTACAGGCACGTGTTTAACCCTAAAGGTGGTTCACTTCGCTTCACTTATTTCACTCGGTTTCCAAAAAGCTCACTAAAGATGCAAATTCAAGCGTTATTACACAAAACGACAAAACGAAAATATGATGATTTTTGTTGATTCGCAATTTTTCTTGCGCCACCGGACGAAGGAGCGGAGAGCTGATTTTTAGCAGAATTGGTAAAGAATGATTCGTAAAAGCATGTTGTAATATAAAATATAGAAAATCACCCGTCTTCAAAATAACCGAAGGAGAAAATTCCTGTAAGTGGTTAAATTTTCCCCTACCGCTCACACTACTGTGCAGTAAATTTGGATTGGAACGGTCACAATCTGATAATTATAATTTTCTACTCCATGGAAGGCGTGTATATTTGTACTTTATTATGACAGACAACGAAACAACGTAATCTATGAGTCATGAGGTTTGTTAATCAGATACTTCAAAATCCTTTTTAAAAATTAGTTTGTCCAAATTGCAATTATTTATTTTGCCGTTTTAAGAAAGATTATAAATAAGCAAGACAAAAATGCAGATTACAAGATAGCTTAAAAGTAAGAGCAAATAAAATCGTTGTTAATATTAAATGGTACTGTACACTTGAGATTTTATATTTTTACCTTTTATTCTGTGACGTCATAAAATTCCTACATCAAGTTCAAATTGCCCCGATCTTCAAAATCATAAAACCTTACATATGTGTTAGTATCAAGAACCAGAGTACATTAGTTCTAGGTTGGGTTATGCAAAAATAAGAACACTTCTCAGATATCAAAGAAGGATAAATTCATTTTTGCAATTTTATTTCCTCTTTTCATTCCGCTTTAGTTCGTGAGACTTGAAGAAATTCGGAAACTTTGTATGTATGACATTGTGTGTACATGAATGTAACTTGCAGTATCCAACTATATTTTACTAGGTTTTATGCAACACTTTTAGCGTTACAATATAAAAGTCTTTCATTCGTAACCATTTACTTTCAATTTCATATACCCATTTATAGCCCAAGTTGTATTGGGTTTGGAATTTGGATTAACAGCAGCATCAGAAACTTATATCGTTGCACGTACTACACAGTGGCACCACTTGTCTTTTGTGTAAATTGGTTGCAGTTGCAGTTAGTTGCGAGATCGTTTATATATTCACAAAAGAAAAAGGTAGATGATAATAATGATGAGAAAAGTTTTACTGATGCAAAGTAACATTCTTTCTTTAGCAGTTTAGAAACTTGTACACATTTCAATCCATTCCAGCAGAGCGTAATTTGTCAGTATTTTTATTTGTCCAGATGCAGGATGAATGAATGAAAGAAATTAGAACAGTAAAGGCATGTTATCATAAAGCCAGTTTTTGAAGTCTGGAATGAAGTACGTACACTCTACACGGCAGGTGTAACAGTTCTTTTATTTTTCAGTGTTAAAGAGCTGTGAGCTGAGTAATCGAGAATAATTCTTAAGGGGAGTTCTTTTTCAGTATCCGAAATTGGCTTTCCGTTTTTACTTTACAGCGAGAAAATGGAAGTGGAAAGCTTTTGTCCGAATCAGAAAGTTTTTCGTTTTTTACAGAAAAAAAAAGAGCATTAAAAGCTAAGAAAAAGTGCTAAGGTGAGTGAAGGGAGGTGAGTAAGGAAGATAGAAAAAAAAGAGTTCATTTCATCTCTCGCTCTGTCCTTCGGAGAGCTAAACTAAACTTTTTGGTGTCTGCTCTTAAAAAGAAAGTGAGTGAGAAGGAAAGAGTTGATGATAGAATGCCGTATCGTTTACTTTATGACTTTTGAAACCTCCATCTTTTCTATGTAACTTAATATGTATAAAAGTTACGTGCATTTCAATTCAACTGCTTTCAAGTAAGGTAAGTAAGAACACGGAGGACACGGTATTCTAAAAAAAGTGAGGTGAAACATGCGTAACAAAAATTAAGTTTAATTCTCTGCTTCCTTTTCTGAGCTGACGTAACTAAATTTGGCGAAAATGATTTTCCTACTACTATCCTTTTCTCAGACTCTTCATCCGTTCGAATTTTCTCTCTTATCTCTCAGGCATCAAATGAAGGGTAAATTAAGTTTAATTCTTTGCTTCCTTTTCTGAGCTGACGTAACTAAATTTGGCGAAAATGATTTTCCTACTACTATCCTTTTCTCAGACTCTTCATCCGTTCGAATTTTCTCTCTTATCTCTCAAGCATCAAATGAAGGGAGAAAAATGAATGAATAGAAATGATGGGACGTCAGGGGTTGAGATATGCACGGAGAAAAGCAAATCCAAATCTTTTTCCATTCTAAAAGAGATGCGAAGTGGAACAAATCAAGCTGAGCTCGGCTAGACAAACTAACTAAAAAAAAGTTGGATTTTTTCTTCCAAACTTTTTTTACTTGGATGAAGAACGAAACTAACGAAACGATGAGGTGAGTTAATAAATATTAGATTCATCCGCCTTATCCAGGTGGAAAGCAATAGAGTTTTATTGCAGACTAACAGAAAGACACACTTCTAAGACAAATGTGATGGGTGCAAAATTTATGGTGGAGAATTTAAAGCATAGAAATTAAACTGTCCGGGTCGAGCTGGAATCACTTTTCTGGTAAATTGCGACTACATAACCTGTAAGCAAAGTCAACTCATTTCCAAATTATTTTCCTTATATAATAAAGCTTTATTTAACTACGATCCTTTTCCTGTTCCCAGTTAAAATTAAGTAGTTTGGAATTGTGCCGCCGTAAGTCCTGTCAGCTTAAAGTTTCTTTCGGCTTGACTGATTTATGATAACGATTACTGTTTATTGTAGCAAATTTCCAAATGAGAAGTCTTCAAAAAAGCATGAGCGGAAAACTACTACAGACAAAATTATTTTAATGGTAGTACAAAGGATTACCAATCGCTTTTCTTGTGAACTTTTTAATAATAATGCTTTTCAAAGCAGTTTTGTCTTTATTGCAAATTCAGTTTTACATTTTATAAGTTTTTCCTTTCAAAAAGGGTGACTGTCGAGTATTTAAAATTAAGCTATCGTTTGTTATATAAGGAGGAAAACGGTCTTGCTTTTGGAAGCGGAAGAATATCCGTTACAGTTACAACCTAACTGGGAAAATTTGTTCAGTGTGCTTGCGCTCCCATTTTTCCCACATCCAATATTTTTCTTCCACATCATTGGTTTCAGCTTTCTCTCATAATGCATTTACCTAAAGGCTAGAGCTACAGCCATGATAATAAATATATTACAGTGTAGAGTCACCCAATCCTTTGCGATGTGAACACAAGTCAAGTCGAGTCTTACAAGGTCATAAACATGCATCACAACATTTTTACACACACTCATTTCACCCAAAAAAATAGCAAATAAATACATTAGGAATCTAGCCTAACCCCATTACCCATTTTATTGAGCTGTTCTCTATAGCTTTCTGTGCAATAATATTTTTGTCGAAGTATCGTTTAACTTTGCGTGAAATGTTATGTACATAATGTGTTATGTGTAGGTACACAAGTCATGTGTGATCGTAAAATTGTGAGATCCTCCTTTTTTTTCTCCTATTTTTGCTCCTCTTATTCACTCTTATATATACCGGCATCCCTTTTTGGTATGGATCCCGTATCTTCTTTTGATCAAGAGCCAGTTAAACGGAGAGAGAAAATGTAAGTGAGAAAAGTAAGCCAGTTGCTATCAAATTGCCGTAACTTAAAAAATCTATTGTTCTCAATTGCATACAGTTGAATGAGCATTCAATTGTCAAAAAGGAAAAACTAAATGATCCAATATGAGAGAGATGAGATGAGAGAACATTTTTCTTCACTTTGAAACGATATCCACTATCATTTAAAAGGGTAGAATAATAATAGAAATAGTATGGAAAGGGAAAGCAAAATTGCTGATATAGGTTAATGTCAACCTTATCAGATTGTATTTGGCAGTTCGTTAGTTAATAGTAGTATGCATTTAAAATTGTCTGTGTGAAGACCTGTTAAAATTGCTTTCTGTTTTGTCTTTTATTCCTTTCTAGAAGTAAGTCGTATAGCTTATCTGTTCTACGTTTCAATGAATTCCAATCGCAGTTCAATCAATTTTTACCTACGTTTGACACGTCTTTGCGACTCATAAATTGAAAGGTATATTTTCATTATATTTTCTCTCATCCCCTTCAGTTCCTGTTTTCAAAAAAGATTCAAACTTTGTTTAGTTAAGTGTAAATCAAAGGACGCAAGGAGGACATAAATTTTCGTAGGCTAAAAATAGACAGTAAGTTTGATGTACGTATTATCATTGTTATTATTGACAAATTGTTAAACTAGGTAGTAGTTTAAGTATTTTCTGCAATTAATATTACTGCAATAATGGTCAAACAACAAAAACTAAATTGAAATTTTGAGTGGTAGGGTGGAAAAATAAATATTGACGTGAGTGATCTAGATTACAACGACATATCAGCAAGAGAATTTTCACTTTCAGATCATTTAAAAATCCATGTAATTAAAAAAATTAATTTAATAACCGGGTCGGATGAACCGTGAGCAAAATTGCACGAAATCGAATCGTAACATTATGTACTATGACGCCATCAAAGACGTGCAGTTTTAAATATTTATTTTGTTTATTCAAACGTTCTAATAGCCATTACAAGCAAACAATATATCTGGGGTATCCAAAAGTCTTTACGCATCAATTTTATATTGCATCAAAAAAGGCAATTTACTTGACAACAAAATGCAATTTTAACAAGACAACATAAACTTACGACCTAATTAACAAGTAAAAGTGAGTAACACTGAGAAAGCAAGTAAAAGAAACGCTAAAACTCAAACTCATGATTTAATGAATGTGCTGCTGAGTCCGAAACGTGACCTCCATCGTTCTCCACGCACAACAAAAACCGTTTCTTCACACTTCGGCAGGCTCGACTAACTTCCTCATGAGAAAGCTGATTAAAAAATTCACCGATTTTTGTTTGCAAATGAGGAAGGCTTGTGGCTTTGGACTGGTAAACAAAATCCTTCGCGCGAGACCAAAGAAAGAAATCAGGAGGCGTAAGATCACAACTCCGTGGCGACCAGACATTGTCAGGGTTCGGACATCCTCGACCTATCCATCTGTTGGGAAGATTCTCAGTCAGGAAATTGCAGACTGAATTTGAAAAATGTGGAGGAGCCCCGTCCTGTTGAAAAGATTAAGTCGGATCTTCCCTGAGACGTGGTATCACGAGAGTTTGAAGCAGCTCGCGGTAATTCTCAACATTTACTGTGCACGGGTTGAATCTTGGTCCAAACACTGGCAAACCTCTTCTAACTTGGCTCTGGCGCACATCGTGGAAGAAATGTGGTCCAATAAGACCATTGGATGAGATGGCCACCCACACTGTTACTCCCGGAGTGGTCATCGGTTGCTCTTGAAAGTGATGAGGATGTTGCCTGGCCCAGGTCACATTGTTATGACGGTTCACGACTCCATCCAATTTAAAGCAACACTCGTCGCTCCACCAAATTTTGTCAAGGATTTCGGGTTCCCTTTCAAAACGGTTTGACCACAACTGACAAAAATTCAACCTAAGACAAATGACGCTCGTGAGTAACTTTGTTAATTGACTTGAAAGCATTTGAAGTTTGTACCGCTGAGGAAGATCTCGGGGCAACAGGGTTTGAAGTGCCTCCGCGATGTAAGGCTTCATTCTCAAATTTCGTTTCAGTATTCGTTGAACGGACGTTGGTGGGATGCCGACTGCTGTGCTGATTTTTTTAATTGATGTTACGGGATTTTCTTCAAGAAAAATTTCTACGACCTCTTGATTCCATCTTGCGGTGCTGGTCTTCGGTCTGCCTGATCTGGGTTTGTCAGCAACACTTCCCGTTTCGTTGAATTTTTTCACCGTGTTTCTGATGGTTTCTGGCGTAGGCGGTGCACTTGCGAACTTCCAATCTCGAATAACGAGTCCTGTGCTGCCGTTGGTACTGTAGAAGCCCCTCACCATTGCGATTCTTTCTTCCCTCGTACGTTGAGCCATGGTGTTTTTCATTTTTTCGGTTTTCGACGTTCTACCAAAATGCTATGCCACAGCTGAAGAAACATTGTTGGATCGTGGTTGTGCTTGCTTTTTAACCGATTATTTGCCTACAAAATTGGTTTTGTTGGCATGCAAACAGTCATTTTAGCCTAATTTAAACCGCCATTTAAAATTGACACTT
>VYYJ01002437.1:0-21662 GCA_021029165.1 Cyphoderus albinus | reverse complement strand
GAAAATGCCTTTCATTTTTAAAAACCGAAATAAGGGGTTAACGCAAGAATTGTTTTGCAACTTTTCTTCCCGTTGTACGTATGTAACTTCGGATAAGACATAAGGAACGAAAATGGAAGTGTTCAAGTACAACTTTTTTATTTGAGCAAATGTGAGAATGAAATAGTCCCACGAATTTTTCTTTTCTCAGAGAGAAAGGAATTGTCTGCTCGATTTCCTTTCTCGTGATGCTCGTACCTTTTGTTTTTGTAGTGTGTTGAACGAAGATGAACTTTTCATCAAGTTCAACAAAATGATCTTTCAATGTTCAGACACCGAAGAGGAGATTGGTGCTCATGGGTTGTGACTTCTTTTCATTTCAAGAGAAAGATTTCGATTTGGACACGGAACTATTCGAACAGAGCAAGGGAGCGACAATAACTCGACCCGACAATAAACATGTAGGATTGATAGGAGAAAGCGTGTACATAAAATCTCATTTTATCCCTCTAATGTAAATCTCAACTTTTCTTCATCACCATCAGCATCGGTTCCGTTATCACTCGGTTTGCATTTGCATACATCAGCAGAAACCTACCTCAGAGTGACTTTATATTTCTTCTTTTGATGAGCAACCTCCACTTTTTACCACTTGGGAAAACCTAGTCCCGATTTGATGTACTTCCTTGGAAGATTCCAGGAAACACCAGCAAAGGCCACAAACCTGTTTCTGTAGTTGGGTGTGTCCATCTATCAACATTCTCCTTATTATGAACTGTTTTATTATTAGTGCTACTACTATTATCATTATTGGTAATATTGTACAACTTCTCTTTGCCTTGTTGTGAGTAGGTATACAATTTTTGATGACAGAGCACAAATATACCTACTACTAAACTTGCTTTATTTGGAAACGTCGAGTAAATATTTTCCAGAAAAGTTTCCTCTTTGTTTTCTTGAATGGTTGTTTCGTTCATAAGGCATCCTCGTATAAAAAAACTTTTCTTTTCTTGATAAAATTTGTCGCTCTCCATTATGTTTCATGAACGACATTTTTTTGATTACAAGCTTTTTTGCTTAGGGTAAGCTGAAGTTGTTTGGCGTGAATCCATTATTCTTCTCATTCCTCTTAAATCTTCGTCCCATTCGAATTCCTTTAGAAAGTACTTCACTTTTCTTTTCTCCAACAGGAGCAGAGCTGGGTTTTACTTGGCTGCATGGAAGCAAGCAAACCTCTTACTTCACAATCACAATATAATATTTGCAAGAGTTACAATGTTGTCTGCTGTTGACTACCTACCTACGTTTTTATCATATATGGTAAAATTGAAGAAGTAGCTGCAACTCGACAGTGAGTTGCATACATAAATACGTTCCAGTGTTATGTTATGTCGGTCTATGGGAGTGGAGTAGCATCAGGAACGAAAGCAAAGCTTCAGTTTTTATTACACTGGCTTTTGTGTACACAGATGTCAACTATTTTCATTCTGTCTTATTTCCAGTTACAGTCTCTTTTTTTTCTCTCTTTTCAACCTTTGAAGAACTCTTTCTTCACACACTTTTTTCTCCAAGCAAGGATGGATCGATGTGTGTCAAGTGAGGCGCACTTTATTGCCAAAAATGAAAAGAAAGAAAGAAGAAAAACGAGTCAAGTCAAGCCGCTAGCCAACCATCGACAATGACAATAATAAAAACAGACACTTTCTTCTTTTATTGTAAAAAGCATACTTTCCTCGAAATGATAAAAAATGTTTTAAACATTTTTATGATGAAAAAGTTTAAGTGCGCGAAGAAAAAACTTGTTTTATGCTTAATCCATTTTCTAAAGAGAATTTTTCAAAACGAGAAAACTACTCGAAGCGACAAAGAAGGAGTCAACATTCAAAGTAATCCTGAGTGTTGCTAAAACTCAACGTGATATAATCTGTAACTGTAACGCTACACAATTATTTGGCATCTTCAATATCCAATTTTTTCTTCTAATCCCACGAATCTTCCGTTTTCTCCTTTAATCCACACTTTCCCCCAAAATAGCGTATTATCTGGTGAATTATTGTTTACAAATGGCGCAGAAATTGGCAAAGGATGATCATTGCGGTAGCTAAAATATCAAACAGTCTCGTTCAAACAAAAGTCATAAAAATCGATACTGTTATTGATGTAACATAAAACTGAGGTAAACTCTCGATTTGGTAGGCGACCGCTTCATTTCATCACTTTCTTGTGTCTAGTCATGCCTTCCCTGTTGTGATCACGCCGTTATTGGTATATTATACATGTTTGGGCCGCAATTCGCTTAAATCGTTACTCCCGAAGGTCCATTTTATGTGAGCAGAATGTGAAAGTAGGAAAAATCATGTTAATCGTATTGCTTGTTTTCTACCCTCGCCAACATCATAATCATGGATTTTGCTCTTTCAAAATGAATGCCGATTGCATAACACAACACAATCGTTAAGCTGAAAGTTTTCGCCGTCGCTGCCACTGCTGATGCCTGATGCTGCTGAACCACCGCATCCAGATTTTCCAGTGTATTGCAAATTGGGCACTAGAGCAGTTTTCGTCATGGATAAGTAACTGGAAGAAGTGGAGAACATCTGCGAATTTATAGAAGGAGAGGAAGGAAACCACACATTCATCCCAGTGCCATATGTTGCTTTCGCTTTCCTTTTTCCTTTTACTTTTCCGCTTACCCAGCCTGAAAATGTGCACAGTTCGTTGAAAACAGGTGTAGACGCAAATCATACTTTGAGCATGAGGCATGTGCCATAATATAATGTAGCTCATAAGCAAAAGCAGAGCGAGCATAAGTAACCCGGAATTACAACAGTTTGCAAGCTCAATTCAAAAAAAAACGCTGAAAGGGACGTGGAGGAAAAAGACAGGAACAAGCGAAGCTAATTTTATGTTTTATGGCACCAAGCGTGATGCTGCCTTTCTTTTAGCCACCGTCTTTTCAAAGAAAAACGCTGAAAGGGACGTGGAGGAAAAAGACAGGAACAAGCGAAGCTAATTTTATGTTTTATGGCACCAAGCGTGATGCTGCCTTTCTTTTAGCCACCGTCTTTTGCTTTATATTAAAAGTTATGAGGATAAGTGGAAGTGATGCTGATGCTGATACTGATGTTGATCAAGGCAAACTGCTGGCTCCTGTTCACTTCAATATTGTTACATACTTTCACCACTTTTATACTTCAGCTTTCAAGTGCACACTTCTGCTCCGCTGAATCAATGTCCTTGCTAATGAATCATTGTGAAAGGTATTTTTCCTGGTAACATTATAATAACTCAGAGCCATGTACCTTTTGTGTAACTGCATATATAAAATGGTGAGCGCTGACAACAACACTCATGAAATGTTTAAAGCAGGCAAAGTTGGTAAACAGTGTTTTATTTCCACGTTCGAAGGGCAAAGAAACCCGCAGCTTACACTGTTGCTGTTATTCTGATTAATCGGAGCAAAAAAAAAGTTGAGTGTATTTGTATGTGAGTAATGCAAACTTTGCTCAAACTAACTTCGCTAAGTGAGACAGTAAAACGCGGATAGGCAATTAGATACATTTTTATTGAAGATAATGAATGAGAGCTGAAGGATTTAATGCACGCGTGTCTTTTCCCTTTCTACGTGACATTTTCCCAAAAACTGATGGTGTATGGTGAAACGACAGGAAAAGGAAGAAAGGAAACCACACTTTCTACTAGTTACCTTTTTGCAAGTGTTGTGCATACATACATAAGTAATCAATGCATTATTACACATTCATTAAACATGTTTGCCCTTTGCCCCTGAGATCGTAAACCTGTAAAATATAACATTTCCATCACCTCTAACTATAATTGGTTCTAAACGTTCGCCCCAATTCTGTAATGTTATGTCTCTCTCATGTCTCCAGCAGTGAGTTTCAAAATGAATATCGTGATGCTTTACTTTTCCATACAACTAACTGGAGCCGTAGTTTTTCTGTTGTGTTGTAATGTAATGTTTGTAGCTGCTGGTGCACATGATCGGCTCATTGGGTTGATTAAACTCTGACTGGGAGCGTGAGACAAGCAGAGTGATTGCTAATACAAAATAAACAGAGTCAATATGCAGTTAGTCGTAATTAATAAAACAGCAAAACTTTCCTCCGCTTCGAAACGTTGTGTCTTGCTACTTTTTTAGATGGCTCACATCTGTCTCTCTGCCTGCCCGTAAATAGCGTGGCGTAACGTAGCTCATAAAATAAATAATATCAACTTCTGAAGCACAAGTCGTGAGGATTTTGCCGTTGAAATAAATGATTACCGAAAGATACGGTAAACTTACATACATCAAAGATACCTATGAAATCCCAAATGATGGTTTCATTCGTTGCGTGAAGAAGCGGGGAAAGTGGGAAAGAAAATGGAACAGTTGAAAATGTATTTTTAAGGCGGAA
Source organism: Cyphoderus albinus (assembly GCA_021029165.1). Lineage (NCBI taxonomy): Eukaryota > Metazoa > Arthropoda > Collembola > Entomobryomorpha > Paronellidae > Cyphoderus > Cyphoderus albinus. The sequence continues at coordinate 17,265 of VYYJ01002437.1, read as the reverse complement.
AGCAGAAAGGAGGGCAATGAACGTATGAATAGTTGATGGTGGTCTGGTGTAGATTTTTGGTTGGCGGTTAAGGTGGTAAGATAAACGTGGTGGTGTCGATGAGCACCACGACGAATAAAGATGAAGGACAATTGGCAATTTTCTTCGAATGACTAGGTTTAGTCAAGTCAGCCCACCTAAGTGTACCCATTCCATTTCATACTCAAATCATATCATAACTTACTCAAATAACACTCGGGCTTTACACTGCGGGGACCGGCGGAGGTGGAGAAAGGAGGCTAACAAAATAGAAATCCAGGAAATGTGTCTGCATCATCATCATCCCATGTTAATAATAGATTTCTTTTTACTGCAAAATAAAAGAGAGGATGAAAGGGAAAATTGAAGAAAATGTCAATAAAGCATAGAGAGAAGAAAAAGAGTAAAGAATGCAAAGTATTCAAAGAAGAAAAAAGGAAAGAAAGGGATAATATGAATACTTGTTGTTCTTCTTTTGTGCTCAGCTCACTCTTTGTACAACAGGAAATGAAAGCAATGTTGTGAGAGTGTAACGAACGAACGTGGGAGAAAGTATAACAAACAACGCCAATCCCACCAAACACACTCCATGCAGATTCACCTCACTCAACCACATAACATAAGTACATAATTTTTATGTCCGCGAGAAAAGCAAAGCGAAAGCACACTTTCAAAAGAAGACAGACGCCACTTGAAGAGTACCTTTTGTACTGCACATTTCTCCTCTAAAGCTCTATGCACCTGTCATGACCAACTTACCACCAACGCGATGAGTGAGGAATACTTTTACTCTGTACTAGAAAAACCTGGACTTTGTAAGTACGAGCACCGGTTGAGTCTTGTGTAACATGAAAAGATTCGTGTGTCGGACTCGTTTCGTTCGAGAATGAGCTGAGCGAGGGCGAGTGGAGTGATGCGGACAGCTATGGGCATGCATCTATGCTATGAAGCACATCGAAGCCGAGCTTTAGCTGACAAGTTATAACTTATTAATGTTTAGATGTGTTTGTACGTTCATTTTTCCCTACTACAAAGTAACGAAAGCAATTGTAAAGTATGCGGAGAGCTCTTTCGAAGTTATGTGGATATGCACCATGTAGAGAAATTGACAATGGATATATGAAATAATGTAGGTGCATATTCCTATCTTTGTCTTCATAAATCTGTGCTGTGCGTGAGACGAGAACAATAATTAAATTCCAGAGGAGATGATGATGACGATAAAGAAAGCACACTGGCTGCTAGTATGTAATGAATGGACGACTTTTTTCTCTCCTTTTCCTTTGACGTTCTTTATATTTTTCCTTTCTTTTTTCGACTCGCTGGATAAAATGGCAGAAATGAGATGTAGCGATGAGGGTGGCATTATATACACACATTACATTTATATGACATGTGAACATATTTTGTGCACAAAGTTTGTCTGTCCGCGTCCGCTCGCTTTACGAAAGAAAAGTCGTCTATAGAAGAAAGATCGTTTTTTAAATGTATTGACTCGTAGTGGTAGAAGAGAAAAGGAAAGAAAGAAGCAAAATGGAAGAGCCGAGAGGAGAGTGGAGCATCACACGGTTAGTCTCGTCATCAAAAGAATCTGGCACGACAAAGAGAATACACTGGCTGAATACCGTCAAATGCCTTTTAGCTTTCACATTCTCTCCCTGCTTCTTTTACGTCCTTTCTGCGAAAGTCATGGCAAAAAGCGAGTGGAAATGGAGAAAACAGGGGAAACAGAGTTTGCTGAGCTCACAATGGCCATCTTTCATATCTGCGAAATGTGCTCCGTGTAACGGCAGTTGTGCTCTTCTGTTATGTTATGTGAGACTGTGAGAATGAAGTGAATGAGAAGGATGCACAACAGACACACAGGCCGATCGGTAGGAAGAGAAAGTGGTGGGAATTGCGATAATGTGGTGATGATGTCGTTCATGATATGATGACGCAAAACAAAAAGGAAAAATGCTCTGCATTCTACTTGCCGCTTCCCCTTTCCTATGATAATATTGGCAAAGTTAAAGAATGGCTGGTTTCCAGCGAAGAGAAGAGAAAACATGCGTTCGTTCACTTAAAAGCCTTCTTTCATGAAAATTGAAAATGCTGAATAATGGAGTGTATCATTTAGTGACATTTTCGAGTGTCTACTTTAAAATTCTTTTGATGATCATGTTGACTTGAGTACTCATAAATTTGTATTTTTCCAAAAATAGACGGAAAAAAATTCAGCTTCTTCTTTGCTGTGCTGCAATAGAGACGACGACAACAAAAGAAAAAACTCTCATCCTCGACATTTCAATATTTTGACGAAAAGAGCGTACAGCTTAAACGAGATGAAATTTAGCGGTACTTCAGTCAAGCTAAAGCCTTTTCATTTGTGGCACCAACAAATTGCCACAAAATAGAAACTACCAATATAAGAGAGTCTGGCTAACTGCTAATCAAACACTGCTGCATGATTTATGTTTCAACAACATTTAAGTGTTTACATGCGATAGTGATCATCGTGAATCAAGATTAATCAGCCCATAAACTCATATTATATTATAGTTCATATTAAGTTTTTCTATGAGCTTCACCCAATAATATTTTAGATGAGATGAAACCACATCGAGCATATAAGAACTTTTCATATTGTATTGTTCAAGTCGAAGCAGTAAAACTCTAAAAAATAAAATTCGGTAATTTGCCAGGAGTTGCACGTTTACGTTCTTTCCTCATCCAATCAATGGCTATAAAAGTGGGCAATAAATAAAAGCCATCCTTAATATAATAAAATACGAAGAGTTCTGCGAACACAGAGGAACGATACTGCGAACAACTATTCTAGTTTCCGCTTATATGCTTAACGTTGAGAATTACAGAGAATCATTGCAGACAGATAGATACTGCTTCCACTCCAAATCACTCGTACTCTTTTCCAGAATGGGTGAAGTGATTAAAACTTTTAATGTTATCAAATCATCAGCTGCCGTTGCTACAAAAACCCGTTGATGAATGGTACTGGAACTTTTCAGGTTTTGCTAATCTGGACTCATTTCCTCGATGTCAATCATCATTAAATGCATTGATAAAACAAAGTTAGTCTGCTCAAGAGTTAGAGAATCTAAAGTTAAGACAAAATTATTATTTCCATGAATTATTCACTCAGGGCATATTCTATACGTGTGGGTGTCGGTTTTCCGGCAGTTTGAAATATTCCACCGATCCCAGTCAGAAAGAATTTGAACTGCAGTTACTCACGCTGCATTTGATCGCTCCAACTGACGCTTTCAGTGCCTGTCAGAAAAAATGCGGTGCTACCAATTTTTCAGAAAGCAATAAGTTTTCCAAATAAAATAAATGTATAGTGCTGATCGGGTTGCTTGACCAGATTCATTTATCACTCTCACCCAGCCGTCCAATTTTCTTCTCCGCAGGTAGAAAATGTTCAGCTGACAATCTGCCAAATACGAATTGGTCACAAACTCCATTGCCAATACAGTTGCCAGTTTAATGCTTTCTCCTGACGTTTTAGGTCAGGCTTCGCCTTCCAGAAATTGTAATTTGCTCCGGAATGTTAAGACGTTTGATTGACTCCTGAAACAAAGACGTCATCATCACCGTGCTGTCCAACTTCAGAATTTCTCACTCACAACGATTCACGATACCGTTTCTAATCTATTTTCCTTTGATTGTCTGGGTTTGTTCGAGGATAGGATAATACAATGAAAGCGTGGTCGAGAAGAGATTTTGTCTACCATTCTTTAATCTACGCCCACCGAAGCGAGCCCCCGCTTTTAAAATAATTAACACAAATCTATTAATAGTGTACATGTAAATGCTTTTAAAGACCCACCGTGACAAATTCTCACATCAACTAATGACCCGAACGAAATTGACCAATTGAGAGGATGGCAATATTTTATTTTTTACTTTTATCTTACAGAGGCGAAAAAAGTCTGGGCAAAAAACCGAAACACTTTAAGCTACCATTTTTTCTTAAATAACAAGCTTTCAGCAGTATCAGCTTAAACAAAGCCGGCTGAGTTAAAAGCTTAGAATCTCTGCGGGGAGCGTGAAATCCTTAAACCCTCCAGATTACAATCTTGTATATTAACAGGAAGCAAACAAAAAGAGAAAAGTTGGCAACTGTCGCAGAGACAGTAGTATCCTTTTATTGCTCTGCTTCCACAATAAAACTTGTAAGAAAATCGGAACCGAGAGGGGAAAGCAAAAGGAAGTCAAATTTATGGGCTTCATCCTCATTGTCTGTAATCCTAGTTTACCACATGTGGACTTTTTGTGACCCAATAAAACAGCTCAGCTCACAGAGTTACGTACTATGTACGTTACATAACACAGTAGAGGAATGTGTCGTCAAACTGGCAATCATAACATAACTACGTTTTCTCGCATATAATACTTCCTTCGAGTTCCGTCCACAATTCCCCCTGCTTAAATACTCTTTTACTCCTCTTCCTCTTACACACAGCTCGGCGAGAATAATTTTCTTTTTTCGTCTCATGTACAAATCCCAAGTGTTTTTGCAATAGAAAAATGGACAATGCTAACAAAGACCAATAATTGCTTTTTCCCATACACGAAACGTTGCAGCAGTACATTTTCATATTTTCCTAGTGCTCAAGTTTTGTAGCAGGTAATAATGCCATTTATTACAACAAGGTAGAAAATAATTTCTTTCCTTGTATCCACACTCAAGTCCGAGCGATTCAATTTACGTCACACCATCCTTTCCCAAAATGTCACGCTCGCCCGTTTTTATTTTCCCCGAGTAAAGAGGAGACGAGAACTCGCCTTTATTTTTGGTTGAAGCCAGGAAAATCTTGTATTTTTGTATTCTCCTATCTTTTAAAAAACTGCCATTATTTTATTTTATTATTACGTCTTTTTAGTCAGTCAGCACATTTTTTTGTTTCAATGTTTCATTTGGGTCCATGGATAGTTAAAAGCTTCTACGGGGAAAACTTAACTGCGAAGTAGGTATTGTAAAAAGGGTATTTTGTTGAAGCATGCATTTTGTAATGGGAGTTTCTCGCTGCGTTTTCCCTGATTACGTGAAAATGTATTTTGAAAGTTAGGGTACTCCTCAAAGATTTATAATAAAAGCATGAGTTCGCTGGACTGAGGACTGAGCAAACGACGAATCCTTTATTGAGTCATCTAACCGAATAACCGTGTTACCCATTAAACATTGAGCACAATTTTATCAACTCTGTCAACCGTGTAGTTGTAAGTGAATGCAGTTTCAGTACCCCGTCGGCACTCATAAACCCATATGCTTTTAGATACTTACCCACTGGTGATACCTTAACAATCTCTGCGAACATTATGATACAGCGATGAAGAAAATTTCTCGAATTTATCCGTAGTCAGAGTGCCCATATCTAGGACTAACTCTCAACTCTTGATATTTCTTCAACGTCCAACACGCTTACAAACGGGAGCAAGAAGAAATATCTTAGTTCATGAAGTCCTTGAACCCGCACATAATAAATAAATGATTGCTTGTCATGAAAGAGCGCTTATACTTAAGGTGTTGACTATTGAAACATTGAGAGTTTAAACTGAGTTTCGGTTAAATACAATTTCTGATACATATCATATGATATAACAGAAAGTGACGCGAAACATGAACTTTCTCACCGTTTTGCAATATTGACAAAAAAAGAAGAGCCACTTTAATGAGAATACTTGCTCTGACTACAAAAGCTATAATAATAACTCGTTATGGTTAACACTCGATTGTTAGTTATTAACATTTAAAGCTTCGAAATGGGACCTCTAAGGCGTACTTGCTTAGTTGTTGGAGGAAGTGACGCTAGTATTATTTTAATTAACTACGATGCGATATCTCACGTCTCATAATCAAAGCAGTCATTTCCTTAAAAGGTCATTACGTTCGTCTTCGTAGGCATGTATTTACTCCGGACCTTTTAAACGAGTGTTTCTAACATTTTTAATTAATAAAACCTTCTTCAAAACAGGCTTTATAAAAAAGTAGACTCTAGACTCCAGACACGGGATTTCATGTTAACATTTTATGCAAATCAAAAACGCATCAAGATTCAATTAATTTGCAGTCATTTATACACACATTGGATTCGCTCCGTCTTGTTTTTTTCTAAGATTGAGAATTTCGCAGACTTATTGTACCTATGCTGCGAAAATGTTTTACAAATAAACAGACATATCTGCAGATAGATATTATATATTTATTTAAGTATTTTCTACATTTTTCCTCGCTTGATTTCTCCGCCTTACTCGAAACAGTCCTAGTCCCGCTTTACATGTAGCTACAAGCAAGCAAAAGATAAAAAAACACAAATGAGAGGAATCGTGAAAGAAATGAATGGAAGAATAAAAGACTAAGGCTGCGGAGAAAGCTGTAAAGAGAAAGGAGAGAAAGAAGCCGTTTCATGTTTCTCTCTAGTGTGAAGTGCGGGTTGGGAAGTGCGAGTGGGCACGAGAAGCGAGCATTTTGTTACCATCCTAATTTCCATATTTCCTTTTGAAACGTTACGCTCGATAGACTCTCTTCTTTGTATGCAAACTGCGCGACAGGAACACGAAGTATTTTTTTGAGCAACCAGGAAAACTATTAAGGCACTGACATCTAATCTAATGTCTTGCGTTGTTCACATGCTTTCACACGACAAAGTCAAGGAAAAATCCTTTTCCCATTTATACAACCAATAATCATTAAGCAGTCATGCTTCCAAACACAAAACCAGCCTAGCTTACAAAAATCCTTTCTTTCTCTGCTTAGGCATACGGCGTTGTAAGAGTTTTAGTTGCGAGCTGCACATTGTGTGTACGACAAGAGGAAGTACATAACAAGGCACATGTGGTGCAACACAAGAACTCTGCTTCCCGTTGATATCTTATTATGTAACACGCTACTTTTTCCATTTTCTTCTCATCGGCCCCCGCTTAAACGTGACATTCCATTTCATGAGGATGAAGCCGTTTCAACCACATACATACACAACAATGCTTAAAACAAATGACGGTTAATCCGAAATGCTTAACTTAAGACTTCTGAGGACTTGCTGGAGGAAAAAAGAATTGCCTCAAGAAGCGGCCAACATTGGTTATTTCGAGTTACTATTTAACGACAGGCAAACTTATTTCCCCAACAATTGGAATGGAGCCATTTCGTTACTCTTCTAAGTAAATGCATTGTAAGCAAATTAAAATCAGTGGGAGATAATTTTGCCAACCAACTGGCAAATGTTCATCTGCTGGTCTGTGGATTGCTAGTTTCAGAATATGTGGGAAAAGGACTCCAATCAACATTTGAAACCTTTCAGCCATTTATAGCGTCTTTGTGCCAACCGACCTGTCGAAGCTGACGTCACATGAGAATTTATAGCGAATGCACTACCACTCGAAGCGACGCCATTCTAATTATAAAATGTCGTCTAAAAAGATATCATAGCATGAAACAAGAGTGACACTCGATCCGATCCATGCATGTCATTTTGATAAGCGCACTTGAGCCTTCTTTTGTACTCGCTCGAATTACTGTCATTGGTTGTTATTATCTTCATCTAACAGAGATTTTTTATTCTGTCTCCCTTTCACAGGTTATTCGAAGAGCACGCCGAAATTCTCGATCTGTTTGAAAAGTTCTCGTCCCTCAGGACAAAGGAGGAGCAGCAGGAGAGTTTAGAGCTGGCGGAACACGCTTCCATGGTTATGAACACTTTACACAATGCGATTAGCTCGCTAGACAATCCGGACGCTTTCTTTCAGTTTGTTGAGCAAGTGGGCGCCTCTCACAGACGCATTCCTGGTTTCAACAAAGACTACTTTTGGGTGAGTTTCAATTTCCTCTCACATTCCCTATGAAAATATGAAATACTTGCATAAATACTTTCACGACTCAGTCACTGGCTGAGTTCAAGTTAGGTACATTTTACACATAATATCATTTCAAGAGACCACCGACAACTCTAAAACGAGAACTTTTCAACATTGTACTTTACTCACTTAAAACTTACAAACGACACAGTTTACTGCCTTTGAAGAGCACACAAAGTAGAATATTATTACAACTCTATCTGTTGTGGAGCAGCATGAGCATCACATTCGAAGCGTATAAAAGGTCTATAGGAGAAAGAGCAATAGACAATAAAATGTGAATTGCATAAAGCACACATTTCTCACCAGTTTTATTCCTCAACTCAATCAAATGCCTACAAATAATTTTTATAGGTTTTCCGTTTTTAAAAGCTCTGTGATGTGATTATAAGGATGCCGTTGATGAGTTTGTAGTACTTGTGCCATCTCGTCCTTCAACTCTTCAGACAAAAAATAATAAATGACACAAAGGGAAAGTTGTAAAACGCAGTTGTCGTTTCACTCGTGAAAACTACATGAATAGGTGCAACTTGGATATGTACGATGTAGATGAATGCGAGTTTTTGTTATTATATTTATTATATCATGTGAGTCACTGCTTCCGGCCTTTCGCTACTTTACTCAGCGCCAGTTTGCATCAGCATCAACGAAAAAGTTAAAGAAAGGAATTTTTACAAATATAATGCAATCTCATAGCTGACATTTTCCCCGCTACTTTCTCCGAACCACTTCTCAGCACCAGCAAGTGGGATGCCTCGAAGGAAATCTTTGTTTTTAAAGACCTCGTTTACATTCCAGTTATACACGTCAAATAGGAGAAAAATGCTCGCCTAAGCTCTTCAAGAGACATTCTGTACCTCCGTGGATTTTTTTTCATCCACAGCACACACATTTATAACCTAGTACATGGACTTTCATTTTATCCCTGTTTCTTTCATCGCCAGACTCATCACCGTCAGGATAGTTCGTGTCTCTTGCTTGCAACCGGAATACGATTGCTACAGAGACGTTATATAGGTAGGCAGTGTAATCTTTTCATTTTCTTTTCATCTCCTTTTTCTCTCGATTCCATTTTTATCTCAGCGTCTCTTTCCAGCCAGCGTTGCTTTTCCTTTCCTACATATGAACATATACGTATCTCCAATTTGAGAAAGAAAGATGTCGGCGGTGGAGGAATCGTGATGGTGGTAGGTGGGAGTGTCAGTGCACGATGTGCATTTTTATTTTATAAGCTCCACGTTCCAAATCGATTGTGTGATTCACATTTCCATTTTATTTATATACGGTCATTTGATATTATTTGAGTTAGAGGGTGCATGTTCCACGTTGAAAGTGGCATGTGGCTGGGGCTGGACTCGCTACACGTCGAAACCATTCCAGTCAGTCACATTATAATAAATGATTTTTGTCGTAGTTTGCAAGTGCATGCTATCAGTAATATGTACTAACCAAGTGGTGAAAGCTCTCTACATTCCCAGGAAATTTTCTTAGGAATTGCCAAGTCTTTCCCACTGTCTCGATATGTACACATGAAGTTGCATGAACACCCGAGATGATAATGTACGAGGTGACTCAGGGTCATGATGTGGCATTGTCAGACATGCTATCTGCTGGTCTTTTTCGAATAGAACGTACATTACGTTTGACATGACAATATTTACATATTAGAATCGACTTGACTTGATGCACAAAATTTCGTACGTAGGCACTGCTTGCTAACGTCTGAAACCACAAAGTTTACCGTTTATCTTTGTCGAGAAGGAGAATCTCTCTACTCGGTGGCAAATGGCTCAAAACCTTTCCTGTTCCTCGTTTCCTCTCATTCTGACATGGATAAATGGAAATGGAAAGAGTAACACATCGTTTTCCAATTGACATCCATTTTATGTACATAACACACCGAGTCATTCATCCATCAATTGAGTGAAGTGAGTGAGGTAATCTGAAACCATTTTGTTCATGCACTCTTCTTTTATGTACTACTAGTGGAAGCCAAACGACGGAGGCAGCAGTTTAGAAACTAATAAGTCTCTGCCAGTTGGCGACCACGAGGCACGACTGCTCCACTTACTTACTCACTTCGTTTTTTCAAATGAAGTTCGTCACGTCACATCCACATCACATCAGATTTTACATCTTCAACTTCCACTCCTCCAACAACACAGAAATTTCTGTTGACGGCAGCTAAAAGCCAGAGCATCCAGAAGCTTTGTAATTGCAGCGTATCAAGTTTCAGCTGGCTCTTTCGTTGTAGTAGAGCATAAAATAGAGAAAAGTTTGAAAATTAGTATTTAGTTTCAGTTATCTTAGCCCAGCCCTCTCGGAATTATCACGTTACTCTCCTTTAAAAAAAAGATTCGTCCAAATTCTTTCTGCCCTTTTAGAAAATGGACATTTCTTGAAGAAGTGTTTTGTTCAACTCAAGAGAGTTGACTCTTTGATGTTTATTTTTTCGCAACAATAGGATTATTAAACAAACGAAGCGATCCAGATAAAAGAAGAAAAGGTATGCATGAAAAAGTATGGAGCAAGAAAAAAATAAGGTTAACGTTCTAAAATATTTTCTGAAATATGGATGGCTACTGTCAGTGATTCAAAAGAAGATCAGAAAAAAGTATTTAGTAAAGTCTGGAAAAGTGTGGTAACAGCACAACCAGAGAAGAAAAAGGTCTTCTAGAGATTCCCATCATATTTCATTGTTTCTCACTCTAATAGGAATTGTTGCCTTTCCATTACGTGGCTCGTCTCGTCTGCTATGCATCCACATACATTTATAGATGCTTCGTGCTCCAGATGATAATATATTGCACATCTCCAGATAAGTTGGTTTCCTTGCTGCACGGAATGGAAAACTTCTTAATCATTGTCTCCTGTGTTGATTAAATTTTCGCAAGACTTTTCTTCAGTGTGTAATTTACTTATGGAGGCAATAGTATCGTGAAGTTAGAAAAGAGGAGAAGAGGGCAAAAAGAAGATGAAGATAGATGGAGAATGAATGAATGAAAGCCTCCATATTACAAAAGCCTTTTCCACTTCACTATCTTGCTCTTGCTCCAATAAGATGATTGGTGTTCCCATTAACGTGGGTATTACAAAACGCAGGTACTAGTAGTAGATTAATCATGGAATGATATGGGAATCGAGAGTGATCTACGGTGAATCTTGCTGTGTAGAGAAACTTTTTTAGAAAAGGCTATGCGAACTTGTTGTAATGTAAATTACATTATGTAATTCATGAGAGTCATTAATGTAATGTGTAGCTCACCTATGTATGCAGCTAAAACTGAAACTTTTTTGCTGTTATATTTTGAAAAAGAAAGAGAATGCCTTTAGGTGCTGCTTTCAATGGGAAATGGGATCATTCAAACCAAAAATCATTTGATGCCCTTTTATTCGTTTGTAGTAATCTTTGTCTTGTTTGGCCTAGTATGTGGCTTTAAATGGGACCATTCAAACCAAAAATCATTTGATGCCCTTTTATTCGTTTGTAGTAATCTTTGTCTTGTTTGGCCTAGTATGTGGCTTGTTTATTCGAAATTTACCCCTTTACATCGCATTATGAACATTAAGAGGGGCTACAGACCGCCCAGCCATTTATTTTGTGAGTGAAATGAAAGAAGACGCATTCATAGCCAGTTAGTTCCACTCAACTTCCACCAGCGAAGTCGAACTGCTTATTAAAGAGGAACTTTGTTGTTTCCCAGTGAAAGAAAAGAATATGAGCACATTTTGTGCCTTTTATTTATTTTCTTGACGACTTCATCCTTTTATTTATTAAGCCGGCTTGAATAGATGGTTATTTTGTGAAGGATGAAAAGTTAGACATATCAAAAAGTTAAACAGGTCAATTTCCTGAGTTTCCACTTTTCTTCCATTTTCATACCACCGTATCATCTTTCTCCTGGCTTCGCCTGGGAAGAAAATGTTATCCCGCGTCAGGTAGTCATAATTCAGGAAGAGATCTTTATTCATATTTATATCTGGATCGAGCCATGTTTACTCAGGATTGGTGGGCACAAAAACAAACGTGCAAGTGTACAGGGCAATTTTCAACGCCTTCTTGTAGTCAAGAAGCCATATTTAAGTGAAGACTTGAATTTTCCCTCTGAGTGCACAACACAAACGCTGCTGCCTGTTCCGTACAGCAAACAAGAGTCGGAGTCACCATAAATATTTACATGTAGCCCATTCCATTGTGCAATGTTATTAGAAGAAATGAACACAGCAGCCATAAAAATAAAGGCAAAGAGGAATTGCTGTGGCTTTCGCTTGTCGGCTGGTCGGATGTCGGAGAAACAGGCCAACTTTACTTTTACTTTATAGCCACACGGCAAGGCAAGCCATTTTTCCTCGTGTGCCTTCATTCGGAATCCGATGTCCCAAGAGACGTCACGTCTACGTCTGGCTTTCTCCATCAACTCAGATAATGCCACATACAAGAGAATAAAAGTGAGGGCCACCTGTTTTCACAAGACACAAGAAAATGATACGCAACGAAAGGTAGTCATTACGTGTGACGCTGGATGGAAGTATTTTCTCCAAAAACATACACGAGTCCTTCACTCAAACAATGCTCAACAACACTACTTGCTCCAATACAATACAATTCTCTCTACTTACAAGACAACCGTCAACCGTTCCAATAAAGAGCTCCTTGAAGAACAAGTTTTGTTATTCTCCTTTTTCTCCCACTCACTCAACCCAAACTCAGCTCTTTTCTCTTGTTTACTTAAATGGATAGAGACAGTAATTGACGAGAATAGCCAACTTTTTATGGGAACATGCACCGACTACAGCTATCTGAAAGACATTTCTGCGGTTTATTATTTTTGATAGAGGACAAAATTGGACCAAGTTTCTTGTCTTTCCATATGTGCTTTCCCTATAATGGTATTTTTGTTTCATGTTCATATAAATTTCGGCTCTTTCATCCTTTATTTACATTACCGTTACAACAACGGGCACAACAATGCAGTGGTATCAAAGATTACCCTAATAATAGTTACGCTCATGTATTCCATGTGTGTACATTATGTACATATTCCCAAGAGCCCTTGGAGCGCAGCGGCAACAACCCAAGTTAACCATGGATGAACCGAACAAAATATCGGATGGAATGTAAGGAGAAACGGGTGTATAGAATTTAGAGAAAGCAGATTTTCAGTCTATCAGATACCCATAAGCTGAATAGAATTCAACCAGCTTGTAATGAGCTGCAGAGTCTAGCCTGGGAAAGATTCAAGATTCAACGGAGCAGATTTAAGAACGAACTCGCATGCAAGTTGAAGAAAATACTAGAAAAATAGTTTCTTTGCTATCTCCAAAATAAACATGCTTTTCCTCCTCAAGTCTACCCTGATTACATACAATTTTCGTTTCAACGAGACAATCTTAATTTGACGTAGAGTCGCATGGAGAAAACGAATTATATACTTTCTAATACTCGATAGTCCAAGAGAAAACTGCTAGAAAGGGAAAACTCGTGCTTTCACCAAATATTCTTGGTCTGTTGTTGTGTTAGTTTTGACCCACAATGTTTACACAGTTTTCATGTTTTCTCCTCCACAACATGTATTTGCATTGTTAGGAAAGCAGGCGTTTTCTTCTGCTCTATCTGAGGTGTTGATGGTATGGAGCAATGGATCTTCCGAGTTCCACACGACTCACGAGATAAATCTAGACGATCTCATGCAGAACATTTTCTGTAATAAGGCATTCCAGGAGAAGAAACTTCCAATAAAAGGGAATTGAGAGATAAATTCGTGAATGTTGTTCTGTACATACTTGACATTCCCATTAAAATCATCTGCATTCCAACCGACGTGTCAGACTCAACAAACTGAAAATAAGATGAACAAATAGGAAAAACATTTTCTCGGTGATGTTCTTAAAAGGCGAGTTTCAAAACGGATGAAAGTGGCATTAGGGGGAAATCTTGTCGAGAGACAGGCAACTGAAGCGCGAATCATAGATGGAGTTATTCGTCTCGGTCCCTTTAATAAATAAGCTAAAGCTACTTACTTCAGCGGATGACTTTCATGAAAGGGGACAAAAAGCATTCCGTGAAAGTGGGTGAGTCAGCTGAATTTTTCTTGCGCAACAAAATAAAAAGGAGAAAAGCTGCATTCATGTGAAACGCATTGTCCATTTTGATTTTCTTGGACACTCACAATAGCAATATTGTATTATTCATGCATTCAACACATGGAAGCTTTCGAAAATCTCCTCTTCTCTGTAAATGGATTTACTTTAACCCACAAAAACTATTTTCATTTTTGCTTAGTGTGGACATTAAACCACCCACTGAATTAATCTCTTACTGCTTACGTTGACTTTGGCTAGCTTGATGGGCTTAAAAAGAACAAAATATGACATGCCTCTGTTTCGTGGTTTGATATTATTACACATGGCATGACGCAATAGTTGTAGCAATTATTGGGAATTGGGGATTTAGGTTTTCGAGTCGCCATCGTCTGAATTGGTTTCCAGTAATTCCACTTTCAAAATCAAATGAAATAAGAATCCTCTGATACAGACAGACTGATAATAGAAAAATAGTGGGCAGGACATGTCACAGTCAAAGGACGTGATTATAATCTATGTTAAGCAAGCAAGCGAGTGAACACACAAAAACAAGGCATAATTAGGTGTGCTGGTGCTTTCCATATTGCAAGCAAAATCAAAGCTTTTTATAGTCGGCTATGCTGACCATGAGGAATGCGAGCTGTCATTTGTGCGATAACATTTGGAAAGTTTGTGGACAAATGATTTATTTATTGGGACACGGCTTCGTAATTTCTATTATTTGTGGCAAGTTGTTCCCTCGAGTCGAGTGTCACTGCGCACCACTTCCATCCATTGCAGATTGCGTCAACCCAACTCTTCCATCGCCAAAATCAGATAAGAAAGAACCAAACTGGAGTTGAGTAATGCACGCAATTCCAATTTGCATTGACAAGGATGAATTGTACATAACTCAACTGTATCAATGGAATTTTCCTGGAACTGTTTTCTTTCTTTTTAAGGCAAAGCAGGCGGGTGGGATAACAACATAAAGCGAATGAAACAACTTCTTAGAATTGATTAGACACGAAATGAGGATCCGCAAGAAAGAAAACATCTTTCTTCACTCATTCAGTCATAGCCACAGCTTTCATAATTTTTCGATGGATTGATTGATTATCCTGCCTTTTGCAAAAAATACAAAGCGTAGAGAAAAGAGATTAAAAAGATTAAAATTACTACTCTCATCAGCGGAAGTAATCAAAATTATAGTCTTTTCTTGTGAACATTCTAAAGCTAATTTTCTTTCGCCATCGTCATATTAATCAGGACAAGTGGAATCCAAGAAGGAACTGAGTGACATGACATTGACATCCCATCTGGGACCATCACTGAGACGATTATACAAAAGCTACTTCACTCAACTAGTGAGAGCATCTCTAAAATGCTACTTACAAAGTTGGTGGAGTAAAATGGAATGGGATAAGACAATGACAACACTGACAATAAGCATTTCATGTGAAACTCCCTTTTGTCTGCAGGACATCAAACATTTCTCTCTTAATCTTGTTTCGTCCTCTCCACATTTTATTATTATCAACCATCTCTATTATTAGAGGAGCAAGCACACAAAAGATTGTCTCTTTGATGTAGAGTGCGGCGAGTGTGAGCACGAAATGAGCTTACTTCCATTACTTATATTATTACGGAGAAAGTTCTCCTCTTCACAAAGAGACTTTTACTTTCACCAGCTTAAGAGTTTACTTTCTAACAAACAAGAAGAATGATACTTTGAATAAGAATGGAAAAGAAGCTGGAGCACTTTCTCAAAAGTGGAATAAATTGAAGGTGTGTAGAATGAATATTATGTATTTAGGTACAGTATGAATTTACTCATTACGGAATGACAGAGATGCTCCATGTCTCCACGTTGTTCGAAAAACGTAGGAGGAAAAGCTTGTCACGTCGCGGCTCCAGTATTTTCTGTCATGCAGTTTTCCTTCCAATTTCCGTCTTCTGCTACTACTTAAAAATGATATGTAAAATATCTTGCTAATGAATTCGTCCAACACTCCTTTACTCGATCCTAGACTCTAGACGCGAAAAAGAGGCGAGAGAAGATTTTGACTCTTCTTTTATAATATCTCTAATGGTTTAAATTGTCTCTGGCAATTGAGCGACTCAGCTGAACGTGCCGCCTATTTTTTAGTTACGACGCACACAAAGGAACGTACGAGTTAGACACATTTTCACTGCTTCTTGTTTGTCCTCTTTTCCCCCGTCTCCTTCCTCTTATCTTGAACATCACTCAAACTCCCTTTTTCTTTTTCCACTTTTATTTTCCTCCTTAATGCTCAACTCGCTGAGTTAAGCCAAGTCAAGCCTGAGTCAAGACAAGCCAGTTATCCTGCAATGATGCAACTAAATAACCAACAAAAATAAAATACCTGCTGCTTTTCATTTCATCCACTTTTTATTTTCTCTTGCTGCACCATTTTCAACCTGCAGAGACAAACAGAAAAGGCGCAATGGCTTCTTTTTCATTCCCCTTTGAGTTGTATCTGTCTCGGTGACTGACTTGTTCAAAAATAATCTTCTTTTAGTCTTTTTAGTTACAAGTCTTGTACGTGTGCATGAAACAGACACTGCGAAACCGGAGTGAAAGCAAGAAGCAAAAGGGAAGAGGCAAACGATTACAGTACAAAAACTTGTGTTCTCCGCACCACTGAGACGGAATGATTAATCATTTAATCGATAATATGACGTGTCAAGAACTTTTTCCATGCCGTCCTTTGATTACACAAACACACAAAAGTGTGCACTACTATTGCTTCATTTCATAAGTAAGTAGCATAAATAGAGCGATATAATAATCTTCCAACTCGCAGGAGCTAGACATTATTCCAGACGGCTCGACATAAGGAGAAAGTGAAGTGAGCAGAAGATACATAGAAAATCAGAGAGAAAATACAATTCAATTGTCATGAAAATATTTGGAACGAAGAGAAAACCTTTGAGTGGAATCAAACTGACTTGCTCATTTTGGTTACGGAAGAAGCAGCAAGTCAAGTGGCAATAATAATGATGAAGTCGATGATGAGCCTATTGTATTTTTCGAGTAATAAAATTTACTCTAACTTTTTTCTACTTGTGTGACGCAAATACATCAATTTTTTATTATGACAAATAAAATAAAAATGATTTGTTTGAAGTGAACCAAAATAAAATTTATAAGAGGCGTACTCTTTTTGACAAGGCAGTGATTGTCGGAAATTAGAATTTTAACCGGGGATTAATACAATGTGAATGATTAGGGGGACTACACTCTATGCATTTAAATTTAGACAAATTAGCATCACGTTACAAAACAATGGAAAATTAGAAAAG
>VYYJ01002436.1:0-21662 GCA_021029165.1 Cyphoderus albinus | reverse complement strand
GAATTACCAACCTATCCTCCTTAGCGTTCTTAGACATGGCCCAGAATCGACTCCGAGAATTGGAAAAGTTTCAATTTGCAAATTTACATTCATTAACAGCTCTTAATCTAGAAAGAAACCTACTACAGTCTCTTCCGAACTCTGCATTTTATGGAGTCAACGATACTCTCAGTTCTCTGAGCCTCTTGAATAATTTAATTACCTACTATCCCACACTGGCACTTCGCTCTCTTCGAGAACTTCGGGTAAGTAAAAATGTTTTTATCGATGACCCTAAGGGCAAGCATTATCAAAATAACTGCGAATTTCTAAATCCTAAACCCGCAGGTGCTCGACCTTGGTTTCAATCTTCTCACGGAGATACCCAAAGACGCTTTCAGCGGACTAAACTCTTTAACATTGTTGGCCGTGGACGGCAATCCTTTATCTACCCTACCCAAAGAATCATTTTTACCTATAAACTCGACCCTCCGAGGAATCAGCATAGGCGGAAGATTTCTCGCTTGCGATTGTCGCATGCAATGGCTATTAGATTGGAAAAAGGAATTCGACCTCCAGATAACCAGCAGAGAAAGAAACCCGCAGTTCTGTGGAAGCCCGCAAAATTTACGCTCACTCAACTTTCAACAGATAAAAAAAGAAGGTAATTTAAACATTCTTTCACTACCGCACCATAATTAGGAGAAACCAATATTTACGGTGTGATGTAATCTTTTAAATCACCTTTTTGTCAGATCTTGTTTGCATCAAGAACGAAACGGTTTCAGTGACCTCAACGAAGGACGAAATACCCCTGCCAAAAGAGGTCACAGTTCTCAGCATTGATACGCCCATGGCTGAGCTGAAATTCGAGAACGGATCGGGGGAAGAAGAGACTCACGGCGAAATTGTGGTGAAAGAGTACACGACCACTACAGAAATTCCTGAGAAGCCCATTGCCCCCATCACCGAGTACCGTAATCCCAATCATGGTCCGAATGGTACGAGGTTCAGGTTTCGGCGACCCCGACCTCGGCCACGAACATCCACCGCAAAGCCTGTCTTTATTTCATCCACCGAAAGATTTACAGAGAACAGTGAACGAATTCTAAAGGCCGCCGAGAAAAATGACGCAGACGATTCACATTCAGCAGAGACGAATATTGAAAATAACAATAACGGCAGTGGTAGCGTTGAAGACGATTCTAGAGAAATTGGCTCAGACAGCACCATCACAATTGAACACACACTTCACAGACCAAGCACAAAATTTGTGAAGCCACTGCCACCCCATCCCCAAGAGAATACTGACGTTGACGACTTCTCTCGACCAACCTCACTTCCCTTTTCTAGCACAACTCGAAGGTATAATCCAAACTCTCTGAAAACACTCCGATCCTTTCACCAGTCGGCCAGAGAAGGTCCTGCACGACTGTCGACATCCACCGCCACTTCTGTAAGCGTCTCAAGTTCTAGTTCTATGATGTCATCAACGATATCATCCAGTCGTGGAGGGATCGGTAGCGCTGATCACGAAGAGAATATGAAAGTGCCTCTGATTAGGGCGAAGCCATCGACAATGAGCATCACCCCAAAACCAGTGATTGTCAACAGCCGACCAAGTCCTACCGTTGTGAGAAAGGCGTCCATCGACACGAAGGACTTTGATGACTCCAAAATTCCTATCATCTCTGGAGTTGGTCCCACTCGACACACCTCTGAGGGACCCAACATTGTGGAACATTCTCGAACTAACGGCAACATCTTGCCAATCATAAAATCCGCCCCAAGCAGTGTCCAAACTCAAAGTGTTCTTATGGTTCAACCGCCACCCTCACACAACCACAACCCGTCGTCTTACTCACAACCCTCCAATCCAAGGAATCCCAGTTTGATTTTTGCAGAAAAGTCCGACATTGTTCTGAGGGACATTCAAAGAAACACAGATTCCATTATGCTGCGATGGGAAAGTATGAAACCTCTTAATGGCTACAGAATAATTTACCGGATGTTTGGTGAAGACTCTTTTCGCCATGGACCACCATTGGCACCAACTGAACGCGAGTATCGCATCAAGCACATTCCATTCAACGTAAGAATGTTTTAAATTAACAAGCGTTTAAAAACAGCTTCACTTGACTAAAAATTTGTTTTCTAGGAATGCGTCGTAGTGTGTGTTGTACCACTGGACGACATTTTATACAATGAGATCAATCCAAACGCTGGATCAGTTCCTCCAGGAAGCCAATGCCGAGAACTGAAACCGACAGCGCCTTCCATTTTAATGAATCACATGGATAAAATCACAATCGGCGCTAGCGCTGCGATTTGCGCCACGGTTATCATTGCGGTTCTTCTTTTCATCGCAATCACTCGTAGATCAAAGGGAAAGCGATCGCCTTCTGCGTCAACTCTAGTTTCAAAGGTTAGTTCTTTCGCTGTCACGAAAAATATTTCTTTTTAACAACAAACTCTAATTGGAATCTAATTGAACCAATTCCAGGTTCCACCAAGCCTCATGACGCCATCTCCAGGTCCACAAGGTATTCCGCAATCCATGAACCTTATCAAAGACTGGGACCAACTCTCGGCAGTCTCTGCGAGGAGCATCCCACGTCCGCGAGTTTATCACGGTTCTTTAGATCATTTAGCAAATGCAACAGCGCACCGCCAAAGTATGATCATTGCACCAAGTCATCGCTCAATTCCTGATGGCCACTCAACCCACAGAAGCTACTTGAGTCAGCATCATCACCACCACAATCACTCCATGCATTCTTACGGTCACCACCATGGTGGTCACGGTCACGCCGGTGGTCATGGTGGTCACGGTCACGGACACCACGTGCAATCAAATCATGGAAACGGATTCATCCACACCTCAGGAAGACCCGTGCGACAAAGCATGATGTCAATTAGGTCAACGAATGATATTCTTGCCAGTAAACAGGGGTTCAACCACGGTCCTCACACCCACAGCCATCGCCATTTCGAGCAAAATCACAAGCGGAAACGTGCGGGTAGACCGAGTCAAAGTGAATCACTAAATACTCTGAGTGGTTATGATACTCCAGATAACTGGACTGACCATGACATGGACGTTTACGTTGCTCGAAATCATGCAAGGCATGATCTTGTACAATTGTAAGGTTTTTCTAATTAATCAGTGTATAAAAAATAGTATCCCTAAGCCAAGCTAAGAGATGTTTTATGCTTCATTAAGATTTAAAACAAGTACATAGTTTTACAAGATAACTATAAAATAAATAGTAAAACTAGCTAAAAAATTAATTTATGCTTGTTCATGCAAGTGTTAGTTGTAAATTTTGTACAAGCTATTATAAAGTGTTAGGTTAGGATAACGGCAAAAGTGTTACGTATAATGGAAGTAAGGATGTACATTTTGTCTTACAGAAACAAACCACTACCGAAAACTAAAAGATTAAATGAACTTTCCACAAAATAAGTCAAGTTTTCTTACCCACAAACCAGCGCTGATTTCTCCAGTCGGTACCTCAGCTCCAGCACAAATTCCATCCACATGTGTGCAATTGCGCAATTTCCACCGTTATAGGCATGCAAATTTCCTAACAGAACGGCTAACCTCCAAACCAAGCTGCCAATTGGTGCTGATTTAATTCCTTGCAAATTTTCCTAGAGAGCATACAAAATATTTCATAAATACATAAAAGTTTCGACTTGATAAGCAGAACCAGTATTAATTTTCAACTCGAATTACCCAAAAACTTGTTGATTTGTCTTTCTTAAATTCTGGAATTCTTTCAAACATGGGAGGATAATCATGTTGAGGGTTAGGTTGTGCATCGGGAAATAAAAATCGAAGAGCGTCCCCAACCTGTTCAACGTTGATTGGTGCCAAGTCAGTGTATACACTTGGGTTGTACAAAAGGCGTCTATGAGCTGTGTCAATAACGGTATTAATTGCAGGTAACTGTGAAACGGGGTCCGACGTTAGTCTATCCAATGCTGAAGTATATTGTGCTGCAGAATCTAGAATCATCAAAAATTACGTTTGTTTAAGATGTATTCACAGTTCATGCATGATGCACAAAGTGATATTCCATCAGCATTTTCAATTCTTACCATCTGAATTTTCTTCAATACTTTTTCCTAAAACGTCCTTAATTGAAACTTTTTCTGAACTTAAACCCCATACTGACTCCAGTAGTTCATTCAGGCGAAATTCTGCATTCACGTCCGATTTTAAGCCGAAGTGCCATTCCGGCGCATTTTCCGGTTCCAAATCCGTGTATGTCGCGGAGTCAACCACCACATCATCAGTTAAACTGGGCCAGCCAACAACAAGTTCCATAGACGAGAATGGATCGTCCAAAGAACCGAAAGGCAAAATGTTGGAATGACTACAAAATTCAATCCAGTCAGGCAATGATACGCGACTAACTTCCTTCTCACTTTCACCACCAGCGGTAGCGTAAGAAATGGAATTGGGTTTAGAATTTGATACGTTGAGCAGATCAAAAAGTTCGGGAGGAAATGAATCATAGGTGAAGTTCTCATGCCACGCATTCATGTTATAAAAGAAGTGAGCGGTAATAATAATTGGAGCACTAAGACTTTGTCCAATTTTCGATTTGAAGATATCCAGAAGGCCTGAAAGGTAAGGGGGAAAGTGAATTGATTTAAGCCGTATCATCTGAAAAGCAGTTCGCACCCCGCTGCTCTCGGCAATCCCGTAGAAGTAATTTTGATTCTTCACGTGGTACTGAACAAATATTGGAAAGTTACTACAAAAACAGAAAAAACAATATGATGTCAAATTCATATCAAATGCTCTTCCAGATAGCGTCAATGTCAAAGTCCAAAATGTATATCAAAAGTAAAACTGAACTTACCAAGATGTGTTATTCAATGCTATGCAGGCCGAACTCAACAAAACTTTTAATCTAGATTCATTATGAACGGGCTCGCCAGTACTTGGAGTCAATAACGCAAACTCTTCCACAGAAAAAATCTCTGGCACCGGACAGGGTGCAATCCTAGGCGGAAATTCCGTTTCGGAGGAAAGGATTCGCAGGACATGCGGAGGGTATAAAGGGGCAGTGTTCGAAGGCTCCAGTGTTGAATCCAAAATGTTGCCAGAGTTTAGCGCTTCCTCGGTCACCCTTTTGTGGTAAGAAAAATTGAAGGGGAAGTCTATACCCGAGTCGTTCAATGAAACGAAACCCAATTAAATTCAAAATTAACTAAACTGCAAAACAAACATGCCTCATGCCTATGGGAAATTTATCCTCAGTGTCAATAAAATTTTACCTGAGAAAGTGACCTTCTCATGTAACACCATCCAATTGTTGGTCACACACTCTGGCTCCACAGGTCGTCCCAGCCATTCAATGATAAGCTGCTCGAGTCTAGCTGTAAAATGTTCCCAATCCGAAGCTGTCGTGAAGTCTTCAAACTGGTCATCCTTCAAAATTAACACCATTTTCAAACAATTAATTTTACGTTCGACGGAAATGAAAAAACACTAACTTAAACTACGATGGGTATTAGGGTAACTCACGATATCCATTGTTGGCAGTGACTTAATGACTTGCTTGATAACTGAATACTGGATAACAGATAAATGTCGAAAGGTTTTAAACGGTTAATTACTAATTATCCTGAATTTATAAGCGATTGATAATTGATTATGTCTAGTTATTAAAGACAGACGTAAGTTAATGCTAACAAGCGACACCACTGCTTGCACTTGCACTTTACTATAAATCTCTGTCTGTCTGGAGGAAACAAAAGAAGCTTATCAGAATCTGTGTCCAAATCCAATTCGTCACACACGAACTCTGTGGTCAATCAAACAGCTGTTGTTTTATGTTTTTGCTGGCTGAGTTGAAGCCCCTTCCCATTTCACACTCTGCTACGCCTCATAAAAACATTCTACGTGCACACATGTGGCCACCCACACGCACGCAAACAAAACACAAAAAACCTCAGCCAGGTGAAAGTGAAACAAAAACATCTTCGGTTCACAGTCAGTTCCAGTTCATTAATTGCGCAATAAAAGCTCGGAGATGTCAGATGATGTTTGATGCAATGTTAATTTAGTGTTAAAAAAATGACAGATAAGGCAAGAAAACTAGCTGCGTCATCTGAAACATGTGAATTTATTTTTAGTATCATAAAATAATAAAAACAAGCTAATATTATTTATTGCAAATACGATAATTATAATTTATAATATAATTAATTAATTTACAATGTTTCGCGAATCTCTACCTCTAAAATACATTTTTAGTAGATGTCTGATGTTGTCTTATTTTTATCATCATTGTATAGATTACACTGTGTGAAGTGTGTCATGCAGAACAGGCAAACATGGTATGTTGCGATTACATTGGTAAAAATTAACAAAGTTCATTCATTTATAGTAATTAATTAATTACTACCTACAGTTCACATATGCTTACAAAGATCATCAGAGAAAATAAGAATATCATTTCATTTCATAAATCTCTGACCAGAGTGTAAGCTCCAGTCAGTGTTACATTTACATTTATTATCCAGGTGAACTGGTGAAAGCTAAAAATACGTATAATTGGTTTTATTAATGTTGTTTGGTATTTAACAAACTGAAATTCATTGACTTGACTGTACGGTTTTGTAAGAAAGCAAGTTGTAAGAACTCTACTTCACTCGATTTATGTATTATCTGCTTTTAAGTCCATCTTTGTTCTAGGACTAAAAAAACTGCGAATGATGATTAAATAATTAATTAAATATTACAGAGTTGTCTTTCTCACTTCTTTCTGCCAAAATGGCTTCCTTCTGTGGTGTCTAAAGTCTAAATTAAATATAATTTTAGTTACTGTTACATTACGTATTTATTTATTAAAGGATTGAATTACGTTCAATGATTTACGGACCTATTGTGCATGCAATGTGAATTAATCGAATTACAGTTAATGTTAAAAGAGTCTAAGGTGTCCAGTAACGGCGTCTACATCACTAACCACACCGAAAACGGCGAGAACGGTACGAGATCCAGCAGGAACCTGCGTGAGACCAGCATCCTCAACTGTCTGAAAGGGTAAACCCGACTTTTCCGCTTTTACAATTAGTTGTTCTAATTCCGTTGCATTTTCACATTGGAGGACAATTTTCTTAGACCTTCAACAAGACGAAGCAAATACATAAAGCATTAACATCTGCGTTGCGTTTACAAATAGCCTCAATTGATATTTTTTGTGTTAAGATAAGAATAAGAAGAAACGTTTTATGTATTTACCCGCATTCATTCCACTGGAGTAATGAGCCCCCGTAAATATCCTGTCTGGCCACGAGGTCCTGATATAAAGCTAGAGAATAGAAAGTCATAACTTTTTGAAAATTGGAAAGCTAAGAAGGTAAAACTTAAGCGAAATGTTGGCTAGTGAAGCAGGGAACTTACATATGGCACCATGTCCCACCTGCGCGGCCATTTTACCGGGCGACATATTTAAAGACGTGTCTACAACGAAAACCATTTTATACTCCTGAAACATGGCATCACCGGCGGACCCTGCGTCCAAAATGTCTCCTTGCTCCCTGTTCTCGAACACCCAAGCAATCGCAGCTTCAACGGTCTCCGCCCCAGTTTGCCGCACCGCCTAAGAAAATAAAACACTTGAGAATTTAGTTAAATGCTCTTAATGGTACATTATTTTTTACGATGATTAAACATAAAACATTCGAGCCTGTAATGTTTAATTATCGGTATCTTACCAACTCTGCTTCAGGTCGGCTAATGCCCATTGTGACTAAAGATTCGACCATTTCCTTGGTGGCAGGGGCGTTCATGTCAACGCCTCCTGCGGCACCTGCACCCAAGTAAGCCTGCTCCTGACCATCACCGACGCCTCTTTCGACACCACCACTCATTTTTTAGTTTTTTTCTATGTTTTACACTTTGGTTAGTTCTAGTCGATAATTAACCAAGTCTACTAGCTTAGCTTATCAAAAATATATAGCATACACCAACATTTATTTGTTGACTAGTGCTGCTTGTATAAATACTAGTGTGTTTGTGATTCAATATCACAATTATTTAATTAAATTAATTATACAGTGTCTTTCCACCCATAAATGTGTCTCTCACTTTTGTTGTATGTTCCAAACAAAATATTTTAACGCTTCTAGATTGTTCACTCCGCTGTAACTTAACTTACTGGCTATTTTTTCGCTGGAACTTCGAACTTACAGCTTATTACAGGCTGGAATACAATAGAAATGAAATTGTACCAATAACTACAACTACAAACAGAATGACTGTAAGTCACTGTAGTAGTAATAATAAACTACCTATTTAGTACTTTTCTCACTTCCGCCGCACTATTTTCTTTCTACATTGCAACTTGCAACGGTAGTGGCAGTCAAGTAAATACCTTTTCTTGCATTTTTGCAATTTTTCGCAAGGAATGAAACGAAGGGACGAGAGTCTATCGATGTGCAAATAATAAGTAGTGAAGTAGAAAAGAAAATTGGTTTTGGTTTTATTTTTATTATTGCGAACTTCTTCTCGTCTGTCTCAATTTTTGTATTTCGGACACAGCCTTGAGTGTTGATGTCTTGCGTTGTGTGTGTATATGAAATGAGTAATCTGTGTGTGTGAGTGAACACAAGTTGTGTTACACAACTGTTCGACTCTGATGTCACATTACCCACTTTGCAAAAGAGTTTGCAACAAAGAGTTTTACAGGGCAGAAATAATCAATTTTAACGGTTAATTAGATTGATCGAGCATTTAAATTAAAGATACTTTTCACTTTGTTTTTACTTTGTTGGCTGATGCTGATACACGACTACTTTATTTTTATTTTTATTCAACAGCCGACGCCCAATTCATTAAAACTAAAAGTAGCATTTTTCATTTTAGATTTTAACACAATTTAATTTTATCGGTTGATGATAAACCGGAATGGTAAAGATAACCGTACACCGTAACTACAACGGGAGCAGAATGAACTTAACTAAAATTACATTTTTTTGACTGACTACAAAACAGAAAAAAAATTATATGAATATGATATACGATTAGGAACTAGATAAACTCCCGCTATCACTGTGTCTGCATTCTTTTCATCAATTCTTCATCTTGCACCGTCAACTGTGTTAATTTCCTGCCCACGCGGTCATGAATGTCCAGAAACTTCGCGACGCATCTGTCTAAGCAGACCGCTTCACCCTTAGAAATGTCCGCTTCGTGGTACTTGGAATTGATGCATTTTTCATGGCACACCTGACAATAATAATAATAAATACATTAAAATCTGGTGTAATGGAAATGCTTAATTACTATATGCAAATAAACATACCATCATCAGTCGATTGTACATGTCACTCATCATTTCCACCTCCAGATCCTGGACAAATTTGAGCTTGTCCATTTCTGCTTGTTTCGCCATTGTTGATTTTAAAAAAAAAAATGATTAATGTTGGTTAGTTGCAGTCACTGTCACTGGCCTTTTCGTTTCTTCTTAGCTACGGCTCGGATCGCTGGGGAAGCTTCTCTCACTTGTGACCTCGTAGGTTCCACTATTCGACTGTAGCATGCGCTCACGTGCCTTCAGATTTTCATACCTTTGATTTATAACTTGATTCTTAGCGAGAACGAAGCTGTAAATTCCAAGCACTGTAATGACCGCCCTAAAACGTAAAAAAAGAAAGTTCAACTTTCTCAATTCATTTATTCACTAGCTAGACCTGCAGTGCAGACACCTCGTACATATTCGTTTGGAGGTCCTCCACACGTGAAATGCAATGTGGTGGATTGGATGATTTTAACAAAATCTAACTAACGTTTTAAACTTTTACAACTTTGAACTTACCATCCAATGTTCGTTTTCCCAATCCTTCCAATGTAAAATGGTAATCGCGGCATTAATCCAGATTTACACGTTGAAAGGTGGATTTAAAAGAGATTCCTTAGGAGCGTCTCATAAAGTTGAGTCTCCTCAACAGTTCCTTCCAAATGAATCCAAGATCCAATCCAAGAACTATATGAATCAAAAAGAACATTCGAATTCAATATATAATCAAAATGCAAATCAAAGTCCACGGTGTAATCCTGTAATTAAAAGGACTTTTAAATAAAGTTAGTTGGCAGCATCAATTACAATTAACGTTTGACCTTAAACTGGAATCCAGTTACTGGATAATCGAGCCTGGATTTAATTTTTAATTCGCCTTTTTTACAGCAAACCGCACGCGCACCATCAGCAAAAATTGGATTGATGAAGATGATGAAGTGATGATGATGGAATCAAGAAAAATACCCAATCAAACACATGCATACTCATTTCCACCGCGCAAACAAATCTTTCCAATGGGGCAATTGGAAACACTGGAGTGTTTCACTAACACTTCGATATTAATATAATGGCAAAAAATGGTGTAATGTCAAATGTAAAATCTCAAATGACGGTCTTCGTCTTTGATTGTTTGATTCGATGCCTGGTCTGGTCAAACTAAACTCATGCATTTTACAGGACCTACCCCCTAATTATAATTATTAATTAATTAATGAAGTTATACAGAATTCCAAACTAGATTTTATCTCAACCTCAACTCAACCTTTTCAACGAATTTATTCAATTCCAATTGCAGTAATTACATTGTAATTACCTCTAGCTTTAAATTGACAATGAAAAATTATTTCAGTATTTAACCCTAGGTATTTTGATATAATGTGTAATTAATTCGTACACGAATATGCTCTACTCTAAAACACACACAACTGCAGCAACTAATCTAAGATAAATATTTAATTTTACAAGTACAGATTTTGCAATTTAAGCATTCGCCCACCATAAACTTAACATGATAGGTGATAATATTTTTATAACAATCGCAATCGCCATATTAATTCCCCAATCAAAAAGGGTAAGAAAAATCAAAATTCATTGCTTCCACAAAACATAATGGTGGATAACAAATTGATCAAATAAAAATCAATGAAACAGTAAACAACGATACAAATTACAAAATGCAAAGTTCAATGTTACAATACAAGTTCTGGTTTTATTAACTCCCACTTCAACTTCTGGTTGCCTTTTATTTGCGATGACGCTCCCTGGATCGAGATCGACGACGCCTCTCTCTGGATCGAGAACGCGATCGCCTCCTCTTTGGACTTGGAGGTGAACGACTTCTCCCTCCTGGTGCTCCGCCCCCTATCCCTGCCCTCCTTCGCCGACTGTAGAGATAACGTCTCAGTTCTCGCGAAATTGGTCTGTTCATCACAGGATATTTTAGTTACTTACTGAAGTGCGTAACGGACTTAATGTAAATACTTATAAACTTACTTCAAGTGCATGAAATTGCAAAATCCACTTCGAGTACATTCACCCACTTCATACTGCCTGCAACAAGCCTCACGGAAATCAGTCACAGGACTTAACTCAGCATAAATTGGTCGACCTCCAAACCAACGGTTGTTCAAGTCATTAACAGCCTTTTCCGCGTCCTCCTCGCGGCGAAACTTGTGTGAAAATTAAAATAAAGATAGATGTCAGTAATACAATGAATTATGTAACACCGCAGCTAGCTAATAGTAGTGTGCCTTGATGCCTCACCTTGATGTATACATTTCCAACTAAATGATCTCCAAGATTATCGCACACGTTCATTTCTTCTATTTCTCCGTACTATTAAAAAATTATTACAACCATTTGAACAATTACTACATTGCAGACTGAAATGATTATTCTT
This sequence comes from Cyphoderus albinus, assembly GCA_021029165.1. NCBI lineage: Eukaryota > Metazoa > Arthropoda > Collembola > Entomobryomorpha > Paronellidae > Cyphoderus > Cyphoderus albinus. Next base: position 9,959 of record VYYJ01002436.1, on the reverse strand, counting down.
TAAAACTTTAAAATAGAATTATGTGGGTAAACCTTACCTTATCTTCACATTCTACAAATACGTCCTCAAAAAACTGATCGTAATGCTCCTGCATTTCCTCGTCGCTCACATTATTCATTTGAAAAACTAGATTTAAACAGTAATCACAAATAAAATAAATATATTAGTTTTTAGTTTAATATAAAAAGTATTAAATAAATAGAATAAATACAAGTGCTAGTTATAGAATCACTTAAAATTAAATTAAGTGTAAAATGTGCTACATGCATGTTCGAAAATAAAACTTACCATCGGCAGATTTGGTGGAGTTCTGTGGATTAACATACAGATTCTGCAAAACGATGGTTTGACTAAATGTCGGCTTATTGTGAATCCGAGAACATCGATCGCCGTGTCGGCATGCGCCAATCTTGAAATAGAAGGAACAATTGACCCTGGGAGGATGGAGAGAGGTGGAGAATATTAAAATCAGAATCAATTAAATCACTTGAAAGATTAAAAATGTCGCTATCATATATTTTTGCTCAAATCTACATTACTGATTACTAATCTTACTTGTCCTTTTCAGTTCCGAAGATGGATGCGAGATATTCAGCCATGGCGTTGGCGTCCGCGTCACTTCACCAACCAAGCCTTTTAATTTAAGCAGCCGCCCACCGCTTTTTAACTTCAAACTAAAGCCAACAAATCCACTTCTCGCCGCGCCGTTTACTGTCAACGTCAATAACGAGCTAAAAAATAATCGAGAATCCTGTTACTGCTACTTTTTATTTACCTTTCAATTATAAACAACAATATTTCAAAAGGAAGCGAAATTATAATTAAATTAAAATTAAAATAACCTTTTTGACGACCGTGTTTTTCCTGTCTTGGTCCTCCTCAGAGACTCAGAAACTCAATTCCAATTCCAAAAAAGTCCTAAAATGCAGAAAAGGAGTAACAATACACAGAAGGGATAGGACAGACGAAGTTTGCCATGATGAGAGAATTGAGAGATGCAGTGAGATGTTGAGAGTGAATTGAGGCTTTGAGAGGGAATACATTGATGGCATCATACCAACCAGCACCAATCAGCAGATAGATTGAGCATCCCTCTCGTCTTGATGCTCGAGACACTCGAAAGCGAAGCGAGAGAGTCGCATGTGTTTTGTGTTTTACTGCTGAAGTGCTGTGAACTGAACTTCAGTTCAAGTTCAACAATTGCTACTCTGCTTGATTTCGAATTTTTGTTTGTTGACAAACATTTTTGTAATTTGCAATTTGCAGAACGAAGCTGAAGCTGATTGTTTGAAATTGAAAGGTGACGGGCAAAAGGCCCTGAGGTCAAAGTGCCAAGTATAGTAACAGTAAGCGAAACAGCCACGAAGCGAAGCACTCTATACTATAAGTACATAATATAAAAGTGCTTAATTAATTGAATGTTTCACTGTCTCAAAAGCCTGTCTTTGTCATCTTTCTTTATTAGTCATTAGTCTTAACTGATTAAAACTGATTAGTGATTAACAGAAAGTGATTCAGACAATTAGAGGATGAGCACAAGGAGGTTCTCAGTTTTGTGGTGCTTGGTGCACAGGTTGAGTGCTTGAGGGTTGAGTTTTGGATGGAACGGAACGGGAGTCCCTTTTCGCAACTTTTCGCCCAAAAATCATAACAAAATAGGACAGAGAGAGAGTGAAGTTGAAGAGAATGGATGACGATGTCAATGATGTGACGTATGTTTAAAATAAGAGACATAATTTAATTTACTGCGGGAATGCGAATCAAAAAGAGAAACTTTTTTTACAGTGCGTTCGACTGGGGAAATGGCGAGCCAGTTTCCGTTCAGTTCAGCGATGCAGGAAGAGGCCGAGGTCGGCAGCCGTCACAACCAGTCAAAGTAGTTGTTAAATATCTCCCATTTATTATTGAATTCGGGTTTCAAAACTATTAACTTACTAATTATACTAATCTAATTTATTGTCTCCTCTTTAAGGCTCCGTCCAAGCCCAAGCACGAGAGTGCATGGTCTAAATTTAATAATTGGGAATGGGGTGAAAAATCTTGGTCGTCCTATTCTTCGACAGAGGAGCAACAACATCAACATCCCTTTCCCCCGAGTTCCATGGGGAGAGGAAAAGCCGGCCCTTCTAGTCATTCTGCTCAAAGTTCAAATCATGAGTCTCGAAACAATTCAAACAGCGATGGTCCCGGTCGTGCTAATGACAATCTTCACTACTTCATTGACTGCAACGGTTCTGGAGGAAGTAATGGAACTCATAGGTAAATGTTTTTCGTTTTGTCAGTTGCATATTGTTCATTAATCTAGGAGTTAATTTTTAAAGCTGGCCGTTTCAATCGAATTGTTCATATTTTTTATTTTTCTATTATTTTAATTTTTAAGCTCGTCCCATCAAAATGAAATTGGAAGCATGCATGATGAGAAATGGGAAGTTGATGAATTTGATCATTCTAAAGCATCTGAAGCTTCAGAAACCCCAGCTTCATCGAGTAGCGGTGTTAAAAGTAGGAGTGCAGAATTTCCCCCTGAGGTGCCTTATCCGTTTGCCCCAAATGCCAACCACGCTACAACATATCGCTTATTACAAGAGGTACCGCCACAGCACCAGCCCATGACTGCATCCTTTCATCAAGATCTCAGGTATGGATCGGGACCATATTCTCAGCCATCTCCATTCTTCCAAGATCCCAGGCACAGACCGGGACCATCACGTGGGGATTACTTCCAAGATCCCAGGCACAGACCGGGACCATCACATGGGGATTACTTCCAAGATCCCAGGCACAGACCGGGACCATCACGTGGGGATTACTTCCAAGATCCCAGGCACAGACCAGGACCATTACATGGGGATCTGCCCAGCTACTACTTTCAAGATCCCAGATCGGTACCGTGGCCTAGACAAAATATTCCACCACCACCTGGACCACAACCTATGCAATATCTCCCACATCCACAAGTTCAAAAACCAAGGCCGCAGCTGGTACCACCTGGAGCGCCCCTTGCTAGACGAGGTGGTAGGCCAGGAGCGGGGCCATTAACTCGAAAAGATAGACCATCGGTTCCGGTTCAAATTTCTCCAAGTCATAAAGCTGGTCCTGGACGGACAAATGCAAAAAATCCAGAGGTACAAATTCCCCCAAATCCAAGAGGCATGCCTCCACCAGAAAAGCCACTATCGCCGACAAAACCACCACCTGTACAACCAGGACGTTCTATTTTGAAGAAGAAGTCACCACAGCAAGATCCTCTTAAGCCAGTGCGTCCATCTCCACCAGACAAGCCATCCTTCCAAGTTCCAAAACCCAGCGTTACCTTTTCATTGAATGATATTGTACAATCCTCAACGCCCAACAAAATCTCAAATGCTTCCTCTAGTTCTCCTTCACCAAGAATCGCCGAAAAAAGTAAGCCAAGTTTGCAAGCCTGGGTCTTTCAAGTGAATTTCCATCCAATTTGTGTTTTTCTCAAATATTCGCACGTACTTCATTCATCAACTCAATATGTCGTTCGTTTCTTTTTAAGGAACGGTCACGTCTCCTGCCGCTGAAGCTGGAAAGGGTAAAAAGCGTTCGCTGTCAGAAGATAAAGAGGACAGTTTAGAAGATTTCTTATCGAAATCAAAGAATCGCGTTTCCGCACGCACGTACGCGAAACCTACAAAACGAGGTATTTCTTTACTAGATAGAATCCAAAATCAAAATTCTTCTTCTAATTTAAATACATTTCTTATTGTTGACCAATAAATTAATTTTACGATTTCACAGCTTCTTCAGTGGCGCCTCCCGAGGAAAACCAGTCAGATAGACCAAGACCAGGATTCTACTTTGCCGACGGACCCACGATCAGAATCAGAAGGTGCGATTGAAAATAAGACTGATGCTACTGCTAATGACATTGTTACTAATAATCAGAACGAACAAGTTGACGACGACCCCCCACTGTCAATAACAATTAGAACAGATATTTTTGCAGAGGACGACGATGACGAATAGACTTGACCTAAAAGGGACAGGGAAGCTTTTGTTTTTAACATACTATCTGCCCGTAGTGTTCATAATTTTCTAGTAATGAATGTTAAATGTTTAGCTGTTGTGTTCAGAATGTCTTCTTTTATAGCAACTAACGAATTTATTCTACAATTCAGCTTTTATGACTAACGACTTATTTTTTGCTTTAAGACTAATCCGTTGAATCGTACTTTTATTTGGTGATTTGGGGTTTTAAATTGTGAGGCGACGAAAGACGAAAGACCGTTTTGCAAATAAGCCTCAAAATATCTGTTATAATGAGGCTAAAAGTTGTGTAATAATACTTATTACTGCAAGAACATTTTAATTAATGTTTCCTTCTCAGCGAGATACCCGTTTTCTCATGTTTATCTCATCGTGCTCCAATTTTGTGATATCGTCAATTTTAAGCATACAATGTAAATGTTTTTTACATTTTATAAAAACACAATTCATGGAAATCAAAACGGAATTGATTACTCAAGTTGGTCGATAATCGGAGGCCAAAATAAATAAAATAACGAAAACAAAATAGTCATAAATCGACTACGATTTTTATATTTTAAAACTTTTATTATTGGCATATTTTATTGCGTCTGCACTCTACACAATATTTTAATATTACCTAAACATGAGACCCGTCATTGTCAGGTCTTCGTATTAGTGTAAAGTCTGTGACAGGAAAACCAAAAATTTATGGTATTAAATCTTATTCGTAGACGACTCAAGCTACTTTGATAATTTGTAAAAAAAAAACAAAGAAGCTAGTTTAAGCTAAAATAATTAAAATGTTTTGATTCAGCAACAGCTAAATTATCCTGCACATCAGTTAGGAATTAGAAACACTGAAGCCATATATCATAAGATAACCAATGGAAAACTCATTTTGAATTGACAATTAAACGCATCATGTCGATGAAACTCTCTGCGGCCATCTTTTTAGCCTGAGTCTTGGAATCAGCAGAACCCTTTAATACTGTAATGGGTTGATTTCCCGCAGAAACTGCGATCACACATGTTTTTAAATCGCTATTTCCGGCATCCAGCAGTTCTGCAAACTCCAGTTTGAACTTTTGCTCTTCAGCAATTTCTTTCAACAGCTTCATCGAGTCTGGAGTCATGAGACCACGTGGCTGTTGTGGCTCCTAAATGAATGTAATGAAATATTCATAATTAAACTAAAAGTCAAGTCAAGCTTACATGAGAATTTTCGGGTAAATGAAATTCATAATCACCTTCAAGAGATCAAGCTTCGGTCCACTTCGATCTTTCAAATCAGCAATCCAATCTTTCAGTTTCCAATCATCCGTCATTTTCTTCGCGTCCTGCTTACTAACCAGTGTCAAAGAGCTTAATCTTTCAAGCAAATTGTCGTCGTCTTTCAGTAATTCCGTGCTTTCAGATTCTTTAGCTAAAAGCTCCAGCACGCGTTTGTGAACGCGATTAGCAGCCGCTTTCTTTGCACTCTTCTTTGAACGCCCACGACCGGACTCCATGATGTGCGATCCAAGCTTGCACACCACCGTATACACTCTCTCGTGAGGTTTTCCATCCTCTCCAGCGTCCTGTGCCAATAGTGTTCGAAAAGTCAGTTTGAGGTTAAACCCGGCAAGATCGACTTATATTACATTGACGATAAGTCTTGTGATGTACCATTACCTCGTATTCCGGTGGTAACCGCTTTAGCTTTGTGCAAAGGTCATTAAGATCGCCCACCGGATTTCCGGGAACCTCCGGATCCACCTCAATGACCGGCGACACTGGTTCTTCTTTCACGGTCTTCGGCAAAAGAAACTTTTCGACCTGTGTGTCCATTTGCAGTAGCAATGCCTTGGCAGCTTCTTGCTTCGCATCTTTCTTCGTTTTGCCAGAAGCACTCGCTAGAAACAATTTAAATGCTTTTATTTGACGACAAAACATTTCTTTAATGTAAAATGTATTGAATTACCTTCACATACAAATCCTTGTGTGTTAACTTTAACCGCGCAACTGTAAACCCTGGAATGCACTGGACCACTTTCTTCCAGCATGAACTGCGGTAATGTTTTTGCCTTCGCGCAGATTTCATTAAGCAGTGACAACGGAGTTTTTAGAACGGACTCCTTGGACTTTTTCGATTTCGGCATTGATTGTTGCTGCTGTTGAGAGTGCATGGGGGGTGTAGAAAGCTGCTGTCGAAGCAATAATTGCTGTTGCTGCATGCGACTATTTCCTTGCTGTTGCAAAATATTTGCATGAAGAGAGTCCGATTGCGTCTGGGACGCCAAATGATTTAAATCTAATTGTATCCCGGAGTCTCTCGGTTGAGAGTGGGGGAGAATCTGAAAGTTGACAGTACAGGAATAGGATTTTAATGAAACAGCCAATTAATTATGTCCAACTTTCTTAAATAGTGTGGGATGGGTAACTGACTATTGACTGTAAACTTACATCAATACTTCGTTGGGAGTTGAATAAATTGTTGTAAGTGTTCATCATTGAAATGCTGTCTTTTCAGGAGAATTTCTATTGCTGAATAAACTTCCCACGTCTCTTTCACCACAACGCGCCCGATGCCGAACAAAATCAAAGTGTCCAGGTAGACGAGGTAGGCGTGACAGATTTGACAATCAAATGGCTTAATTAAATATTGTTTGATGGTGTCCGTTGACTAGTTGACCGGAGATGCCCGAATTCTGCTGGTGAAACTGAAAAGTGTTACAATTTAATCCAAAGTTAATCGTAATTCCGGGCATAGTTAATCAATTTGCTTGTAAAGAAAAAAACAGTTTAAGTTTAAATAAAATAGCTCAGCTTACCCCACCAATGTAATTAATTCTAACCCAAATAAACGATTGCTTCAATAATTCTTGATTTTCTGTTTTTACTTTTTTTATTTGATTTTTTACTTTGTATTTTTAAGGTTTTTAATATTTTGCTAGAAAATAGTCCTTTCTCCTGTATTGAACACAATGTCTCATAGGCATACAAACTATTTAATCAGTGAATAGTTTATTTGCGTAATTGAACATTGTATAAATTACATGAAGGAGTTCAAACAATTAAATTGTAGAAAACTACATTTCTCAATCAAGACAATGTCAGAAAGAGCAGATGCAGAAAATATCCTACGATACTTCTTGGTATTATACAGGAGTAAGTAGTGAAGAATAGTTCCTCCTTTCCTTATATAAACTAGAAGCCAGAAAAAAACTTTATCTGGTCAAAGTCAAATGTGGCCGTGCGTGGGATCGATGGATCATTACTGTTACTGTGGAACATATGTACGTATAAGAGGATATTATGGAAAAAGTGAATAATATGGCAATGTGGGCATTATATAGTCAGTCTCAATGAAGATGAACTGTATGAATGTACCAACTCCAGCTAGCACGATGTCTACGATGTTGCTTTTATGGCATAGCATGTATAAAAAAGCAACTTCTTCTCTGTTATGCAGGTTTCAACAGAATTGTCTTAAAAAAGTTTTAATGTATGTACTAGTAATAGCAATTAAAATAAATTCCAGGAGATCATTCCATTGTGAGAAACTCTAGTTTTTACCTATCTATTAAGATACGCTAGTTATTTTTTATTCAAACGATTTATGTATGGTAATAAATTGTCATTCATGATCATAATTGTTTCTCTATATTACAAAATATAGTTAATAAACGAAAGTATAGTATAATTTTTTTAAATGTAAAACGTGTTCAGTATGAAAATGAAAGTCTTGTTTAATTCCTGCGAAACTAATCTACTGTCGCCAATCTTACGTTTTCTCCAACCAATTGAAACCTTTTCTTCTTTAACTTTTTGTTTAACTGGCTAGTTAAGTCCTCCTTGCTTTTCACTCCCTTTGAATCTCCTACGACTGCGTAGTACTCCGCGAACACCTTTTTCTTTAATTTTTTCAGAGAAATCGTTTTATCTTCGCGTGCCGATAAAATACTTTGAATTACTGTGCCCCAGTGGAATTCCCCAGTGGAATCTGGTGCCACGGAATCGTCAGCGTCTCCATTCTGCCCAAGATCCTCTTCAGCTTCCTCTGAGCGACCTTAATCATGAAATAAATAGCATTAGCAAAAAAATGGTATTAACAATCAAAATCTTTAGGCGACTCTTTATCCACCTTTCTTTTTCTTTTTCGATTCATTGTTATCCTCCTCTTCTTGTTCCAACTTTCGTTTCTTCTTGGATTTCTTTTTCTTGGAAACCTCTTCGTCTTGCTCTTCCTTCACACCATTCTCAGACTCAGCTTCATGAGAGGTTCCGTTTCCGTTAGATGAAGGTGGCGGCGCAGGTTTATTTTGTTCAGCTTGCTTTTTCCATTCTGCGTCCACGGCGTCCCACACAGCGTCAATAGTAAATTGGTCAAAGTTGTTTCTTGCTACATTTCGGACGAAGTTCTGGAGAAATCATAAATTGCAAATTGAATACTGTAATGAACGGAATTCAAAACGAGTATGTAAAGTATAAAGACAATGTGTTTCAAGAAAAACTTGCCAAGAATTTGGGTTTCTTCCTTGGGACGTTATCATGCTTGGAAATGGCTTTCAAAAGGGCAATCTGTCCCGGAGTCATGGTCTTCCTGCCATTTTCGAGCGCTGCATTAACCGTCTCAACCCATGCCATTTGTTTCCGCTCCCCCTTATTTTGGCTCGAAGGGGCCTTCCAGTCCGGTCCATTGTATTTCTCCGCTTCAGAAATGCATTTCACGTGAGATTTAAATTCATTCCCTCTGTTACATAATTATACACAACAATCAGCATCAGCTATCCTCCATCAATAATTCTAGTTTATGATTGATTTGATTTCTTTCGCTACTTTAACAATTAACAGCTAACCTGAAATCTTTCAAGCAATCGATACAGGAGACAACTTGGCCACATCCCATCATGTGTCGCTCCACCTGATTCTTCTTGAGCGCATTTCCACAACTGTTGCAGGTGAAAAACACCATCTTAATACCTGAAAAGTGAAATGAATGTTCGGAAAAAGGTAGGAAAATTAAACTTTTTAATACATAAATTAATTCAACTCCACGGACAATTCCAAACGTAAGCTGCTGTATGTAACTTAATTAAAGTGTGCAACAAAAAATAAAAACAACTGATTAAAACAACTAAGCCGAAGAATAGATGCGAGTTAGCTGTTATAAGTGAGTTTGAGTTAATTTAATAAAGTGTTGTGGTAAGTAATCACTGTAATCACTGTTACGTGTTACCTGATCTTGATTAATTGTTTTCAATTAATTTCAACTTGAAACTATGTAATTTGATTTCTGTTTAGTTTGACTTTGACTACAAGACTGGTACACATGTAGCACATGCTTTTTTCCTGCCTCTCTTTCTCGTGTCTCGTGTGTGTGGCTGTGGCACGCAACTTTTTCATTACGGCTTTTTGCATGTTTCTCAATGCCCCCTGCCTCTAACTTCACTTATCTAATTGGCATTGTTATAAATCCCATGAATCGCTTTCGGGAATTTGTTTATGGCAGGAAAATGACAAACGACAAAATTCTGCTCCAAATTCCTGTACAAGTTGTCACACTTAAAATTGGATCTTTATTGACTCGTGGGCTTAAAACTAATGATGATGATAATGATATTCAGTAGTGGAAGTATGTAAATAAGTTAAAAATGCTTCGTACATATGTATGTGATGTGAATGATAGGATTATTATCCCAAAGGAAGGAAATTGTCGTTTAAAATGAGAAATAAGGTTAACCATACAAACATGAATATGTAAGCTATAAAATAATTATAACCTTTATTGTTTATTGAAATCGAAACTGAGCTTTAGCTTTTAAATAGCCTATAAGTTATAGGTGTAATAGAGTGTAACAATTTGTTACTAACAAAACTATTTTTACTGACGATGAGGTAGGAAGGAGGTATAAAAAAGTGGAATAACAACAGGTATATTTATCATGTGCAACAATAAATTCTATTTTAATGCTAATGCTAAT
>VYYJ01002435.1:0-21668 GCA_021029165.1 Cyphoderus albinus | reverse complement strand
CGAGGGGGCGGTGAGTGTGACATTTTAATAATAATAATAATAAAATTTTAAAATCTTCTCTTTTTTTTACACGGGAGAATTTATTTTATTTATTTTTTATTCCCGGTTACTAGGACGCCGAGAAGAAGATGAAGGAGGCTCAAGACGAGGAGGACCGGAAGAAGGCCGAAGCAGACAAAAAGGCTGACGATGAAGCGGAGGACTCGGACAACGAGGATGATGACGATGAACTCTAAACAACAACAAACCAAAATTAATTAATTAATTTAATTTAAAATCACCATTATTCATCATCATCGTAACAACAACAACAACAAAAAAAGATCATCGTCGTCGTCGTCGTCGTCGTACTTCCTTTTTTATTAAAAAAAAGAGATAATTTTGTTTTCTTTTTCGTTGTTGTTTTTCTAAACTCCTCCGTGTTTTTTTTTCTACTACTTTTTTTTTCTCTCTCTCCCTCTCGTCATCATCATGATTACGCATGTCTCCTGTTACGTTAGTTACAACAAGAGAGAGAGAGAGAAATTGAAAATTTACACGTGCAACCTCTCTTTACAATTTTGATTTATTTAATGGATTCAGTAGCTTTTTGGTTATGTTTTTCTGAAATGTGATTTATTATGAGAGACAGAGAGAGTGAAAAAAAATAATAACAACAACTTATTATGATTGTGAGTTTATTATAATTATTACTACTGTTGCTATGCCAACGACGCTTCTTCTTCTCTATATTTATATGTATTACTACTATTATTAGTACTTTATCGTGCATTTTGTTTATACCAAAAAAAAAATCGTTGTTTTTGCCGTTGTTGTTGTTGTCGGTTGCTATGGGGGTGTGAAGAGAAATGTGCGGGGGAGGGAGGGGTTATGTTTTCGTTTTCGTTTTGTTTGTTAAAAAAAAATACCGCCCTTTGGAAGAAAAAAAAAATTTAATTAATTGAAGAAAAAAAGGTTTCTTTTTTTTGTGTTAATAGCATGTAATTTAAAATTAATTTAAGTTCTGCTAATTTAAATTTATTTTTTGTCGTCTGTGTGTGCGTGCGTGTGTGTGTGATTTATATAGGGAAGAACAACATAATGTTATTATTGTTCTCTCTGAGTGAGTGAGTGTTTCTAAGATGGAGATTTTTTTTTGATTGTATTTGAACGTTTGTATTTAAATAAAATAAATAAATAAATAAAGAAGAAAAAAATTGTAAAAAAACCGTGTGTACACGATAAAGAGGTTGTTTTTTTGTTTGTTTTTTTTGGAATAAAACGAAGAAGAAAAAAATTTGAAAATGAAAAATAAAAGCTAATTAAATGGTGGTTAATAAACAAAAAATTCGTTGTCATGGGGTTTTTTTATTTTGTTTTGTTTATTATTATTATTCGTTATACTTATTTAGGCGAACCGGTTCCATAGTAACTGGATCGTTACAAAGAAAATTAATAAATTCCAAATTCAGTCGCTCGGCGTGGTGGCTCCCTTCTTGTTACATAATTTAGCTTACATTTTAAGTGTCTTTTAAGTGCTTTAAAGTGCATTTAAAGTGCATTTAACGCTCATTTGACGTGCTTTTAAGTGCTTTAAAGTGCATTCAAAGTGCTTCTAAGTGCTTTAAAGTGCATTTAAAGTGCATTTAACGCTCATTTGACGTGCTTTTAAGTGCTTTAAAGTGCATTCAAAGTGCTTCTAAGTGCTTTAAAGTGCATTTAAAGTGCATTTAATTTAATGCATATAAATTGATGATCAAGCAGTTTATTTATGAGCGAATTGTTTTTTGCATTTCGAGAAAAATTGACATTTCCGCAGATCCCACCTTTTGAAATATTTAGTGGATATGAGCATTTTGCAAAGTTTATTCAATTTGGGCAATTTGTCAACTTTTGCCAAAATAAGCTGCGCCAATATTTTCTGATTAGTATCGTAGTTAATAATCCTTATTTTATGTGAAAACTTAAATGATGCGCCTAATTGTTCCTATTTTGCAAAAAAAAGCTAAAAAAAATGCTCTTAAGACTGACTATTGTGAACCCACCTAGTTTTAAAATATTTTTGAAACAAATCTATCATTTCTTGAAAAAAAGTGAAGAAAAATAATAAAAGGGTGTTTACTGAAGTCGTTTATAATCCAAATAATTCTTTTTATCAACTAACTCAAAAGTGGATAAAAATAAAAATAATCGTTTATTATTATTTTTTTTTTTGGTTTCGCGTATAAAATGTGATGATGTTGTACAACCGTGAATGTCTCCAAACTCGGTACACACACGTTTCCATAATAATAATAATAATTATTTAATAAAAATATCAGAGAAAGTGGAATACCGCGTTCTTTTCTTTTCATCATTGTTGTTATATCTCTCTCTCTCTCCCAAAGAATTTTGCTTTTAAGTGGACCACACCTCCATGTAATGATGACCTTCACCGTTTCCTTATATATGGTGATAAACCGACTTCAGAGAGAAAGTGGAATACCGCGTTATTTTCTATAATGATAAGATAAGTTGTCTCCGCAGGAAAAGTGATGCTCCGGCCACGGGTAATTTGGGTAACTTCGTGACTCGAAAGCCCATGAGATCGTTCCTCCACAGACACATCTGAGGTAATTGAGTTGTTTCTACTTCTGCTGAGTAGTCACGTTCATTCTCTTCAAATCTGTCATACCTTATCCAACACCCATCATCCTCATATTCTTCCCAACGCCAACTCCTCAGGATTATTCTATCTCCTCGAATTGAGCTCAAGCGAGTTTCGTCTTCCGTTGGTGGTGGTGGTTGTGCTGATGCTGCCGAGTCGTTGTTCAGTGATGATGATAATATTAATAATGATGATAACAACAATATTGTTAATATTCCAAGTAACCATGGTGACGATAACGTGGTCCTCGTCCTGCTGCTGCTGCTGGACTTTTTCCACTCCCACTGGTCCCTAGTTGTCCTGGAGTACATCCACGTGCTTTCATCACCATCCTCCTCCCCCTCCTCTTCTACCATCACTGTGGTGAAGGTCTCCAAACTCGGAACGCGGTCCCAGATCTCGCTGCTGCAGCTGCCCCACTGATTTGATAGCCCCGTAGCAGTGTATACCCATTGAAGAAACTCCATCCGAATGACCTTGAGGTTCGGCATCATCATCCCGGTCGCCAAGCCGCCGCCGCCGCCGCCGCCGCCAAATCCCTTCGCCAAGAACCCGTTCTTGATCACCAAGGTGGAAAGTCGGGGGAACTCGAGGGGAGGGTTGGAGGAGGAGGAGGGGAAGAGCCCGTGCCGGAAAAACTCGTACTCGGGCCTCTCCGAACCATCCAGTAGAAATTCGAACCGAAGGAACTCGAGTGATTTCTTGATAATAGCGTTATTGCCTTTGTCCTAGAAACCGAAGGACCTCGGCCGGAGGGAGTCGCTCAAATTCTTGTTCAATTACTCCATTGTAGTTCCAAAGCACAAATCTGAGCGTCAAGCGCCTGAGAGACATTAGCCTGAGCAAACGCAGCTGTGTTGTCCAGTCCGCTCTGAGGCAAAGTTCTAGGCTCGAAATATTTCTGGGCATCATGTGGTAATGAGTGAAGCGGGCGCCTTCCAGATCAGTCGTGGCAAAACTCCGGATGTTTTGGAACTGCGAGTGGAACACGAGTCCAAAGACCCGGCTCAGGTGTAAACTCGTCGACCACCGTCCCCTTCTTCGGAAATTGAACTTCGAACGGAGCAGGAGGTGCTGCAGCTTCTGAAGCGTCAGCGGTTGGTACATCTTTGGGGGGTCTGGTTCAACAGTCTGATTCCACACAACGACGTCAAACTCACGAGCAGCTTCTGGGTCGTCCACGACAACGGTCCCAAACAGCTCGAGACGTCTCACGTTCTGGAACAACTCCATCAAGTGCTGGATTGACGCCCGCGTCTCTCCTACCGAATTGTCAGTTACGCGGAGACGGAGGTCGCTAACCACGTGACCGTGGGTGCGCAGAAAGTCGATGATGGGCGCAGGATTTTTTATCTCATCGTCATCGCCTCCGAAAAATATCGTCACGTCCAGTGACTTACAGAGGACAGAGGTCGAGATTGGACACCAGAGACGTTGGGGGTGCTGGAGGCGTCCCGCTCGTTCAATGTCACTCAAAAGCGATGTCAAGCGAGCAGCGTGATTCTTGTTAAACGCAAATGTCTCTGCGTTGACCTTAAGCGTCGGGATAACCCTCCACCTCAAAGGTAGTGGCGGATTCTCAGCGTCCGTCCCATCGCCATAATTCCCAATCGCGTAGTCGAGCATCCTGGAGAGTGTGGCGCTTATCTTGGTGTTGACGAGTCGGAGACGCCACACGTCGTTTTTAGGGAGGTACGCGCAGAGGTCGGGCAGTAACCGGAGCAACGCGTTCACAGTTGAGCGTTCGTCAAAAAGGAGGTTCCAGTAACTGCAGACCTTCGTGGATTCGATCAGTTGCCCGGGGTTGAGGTGGCGTTTCTGGATGTCTCCGATTGACACGAGAATCTGTACGCACGCGGATTGAGTTGAAGAGAAAAAAAAAGAGAACAAAAACTGAATAGAAATTTGTTTGGTTGCTGAGAAATATTTTAAAGAGATGTAACAAAATAAAACCTGGAAGAGAGATTTATTACCTCGGTAGGGAGTCGCATGATAACGCTGTTGCTGACAGTAGTAGTAGAAGTAACGTGATGATAAGAAGGGTCTACATCAACAACCTCCTCCATTGTCACGATATAATTATTGGAAACTTTTTGGAGTTTTTTTTAAATGTAGTTTTAAAATTTAATATCGATCTTGTCAACAACAAAATTAAATTTAAATGTCAAGAAAAATTTTGTTTTGCCGAGTGTAAGGGTTTTGTAGTAACGGCCAAAAAAAAAATTTTGAGAAATGAAGTCAGCTAATAAAATGAAAAAAAAAGCAAGTAAAAAGCTTTTGAGTTTGGGTGAAGTTTGACGAGTGAATGTGTAAAAGCGACAAAAAAAAAAGTGGGAACCCGAGCGAGACATGACGCTTCAGGTGCTTCTAAAAATAAAATAAAAAGAAAGAAAGAAAATTCCGATTTAAGAAGAAAAAGGGTTTCAACAAAAAAAATCAAAATGTAAGGGGTATTTGGTATCAGGAAGAAAACTCTATAGACAGGTGCTTGAATGAGAAAACGCTTGCGTTGTGGTCAGTGAGTGAGCATAATAAAAAAAGCTTTTTTTGAGTGTGGGTAAATGTATGTGTATCAGTATTTTAAGAGAAAAGTGTGTGGAGTCCGAGAGAAATGAGATGCTTCAGGCGCTTCTAAAAAACGGATTTCAGAAGAAAAAAAAAGGTTTCAATAAAAAAACCAAAACCCTTTTCTAGTCAATTTTTATTTTTAGAAACGTACGCTTTGCGGTGCTGCATTTTACTTCAGGTGCATTTAACGTGCATTTAAAGTGCATTTAAAATATATTTAAAGTGCATTTAACGTGCATTTAAAGTGCTTTTAAATTGCTTTTTAAAATGCTTTTAAAGGGCATTTAACGTGCTTTTAAAATGCATTTAAAGTGCATTTAACGAGCTTTTAAAGTGCATTTAACCTGCATTTGATGTGCATTTAAGGTGCATTTAACGTGCAAATTATGATTGAAGCAACTTTTTAATTATGTGTGTATTTTTAAAAAAATGAATGAAGGCATGTTAAAATTTGCCTTGACGCATTTAACATCCATTTATTTATTTAAGTGCGTTTAAAATTGCTTTTAAAGTGCATTTTGATTTTTAATTATGTGTGTATTTTTAAAAAAATGAATGAAGGCATGTTAAAATTTGCCTTAACGCATTTAACATCCATTTATTTATTTAAGTGCGTTTAAAATTGCTTTTAAAGTGCATTTTGAACGTTTAAGGTAATAAGAAAAATGACAAGAAAAAGATGTTTCAATTTCAATCAATGGTTGTTTGTAGAAACTCTTTGTTCAACCAACGCAGCAGCAGCACCTCCCTCTGTCGCCTCACCTCGTCAACTGCGTCTCCTCCACACTTGATGAAGCGGTCCTCGTTGAAACTCTTTGTTTTTCTATATTATCGCAATCATAATAATAAAAAAAACTATTTTGGACTTGGAGCATGTAATAGTTTCTATAGCAACTTGTGTGCGTGTGAGAGAGAGATTCTTTTGTCACATCATCACACAGACTGACAGACTACACGCACGAGAGAAAGTTATCAAATCAAACAGCAGGACAGGAGTGAATCTACAGTGTGTTCGTGACAGTGTGTTCGTGACGTCCGAAATATTATCATGATAACCCGGTCTAACTCGTAACCTAGGCAACCCGTCATCATCGTCACATTAGTAACACAAAATAATAATTAAATTTAAAAAGACATTTTTTTATCATTACGATCTTTTTTTTAGTGATTAAAAAATAAAAGAATTAACGCCTACTACTCTAAAAAAAATCACCTTTTTAATTATATATAAGTGTTCACGTTGCCTTAGCAACACAGCTGATGACAGCTGAGAGATGAGAAACTGAAATAAAAGGATTTCTTCACACGTGGTTTAAAATTTAATTTCGTGTTATTGAATAAATGAATGCAAAAGAATAATTTTTAAAAAAACTAAGAAAAAAGTAATTTAAAAAAAAAGACTGAAAAAAGAAATGAGTTCAAGTCGCGGTGGTGCAGGAGGAGGTGGAGATGGGAGGAGAGCGGCGGGTGGTGGAGGCGGTGGTGGTCCTCAGCGGAACAACCGGAGGAACAACAGTAACTTTAGGAACCATAACAACCGGCATCAGCAGCAGCAGCAGCAAGGATCATCATCATCAATGTCAGCAGCAGCGTTAGATTTAGATGCACCTTGGAGGGACACGACGACGGGCAGTAGCAGTAATACCGCAGCCGGGGCGGCGGCAATGATGATGGAAGTTGCCAAGGGAACAACGACAACGGGTGCTTCTGCTGATACTACAGCCGCCGCCGCCGTCAAATCGGAACAGGTGGAGGTGGAGACAGCGGCGGTGTTGTCATCATCAAACGATGATGAGACTGATTATTGTCATCTTCGTCAGCACGAGCATCATTCTCAGGCGGAGGAGAACGGAAATAGTGAGAAGCGTAGCGATGGGAACGGTGCCAAGAAGTGGGTCGATGATGATGAAAAAAAGAGTTTTGTTGAGTTGGAGGAGTCATCAGCTGCTGCTCTGACGAGTGACTCTAACAGCAGTAGTAACAACAGCAGCAGTAGTAGTGGAGGTGACACCGCCATTTTCAACACTGCGGACGAGGGAGGAGTCGGTGACGAGGAAGAGGGTGAGGATAGTGAGGAGGTGGAGGTGATCGGGGAGGTGGTCAAGAATCAGCAGCAGCGTGGTGTTGAGGTGATTGATCTGGTGGGGGACAGCAGCGGCGACGACGACGACGAGGAAGAGGAGTCGAGTCTCGTGAGTAGCGGTAGCAGCAGCACGGTCATGATGGACAACAGCAACTCGGCGTCGATTGGAGGAGGTGAAGGAGGAGGGAGGTCGAGTGTTCACGTGGAGGAGATCAGCTCAGAGGAGGAAGAAGAAGAGGCTTTGGTGGTGGTGGGCGGCGGTGGAGGTGGTCATGAGTCGGTGGTGAACGCGAGCCTCATCGTGAACCTGTCCACCGCTAACATCAGCGAGGTGATCGAGGGGGAGGGTGCTGGAGGGAGGAGATCCAGGCTGAGTGGTGGTGGTGGTGGGGACAATAATTCCTTGCTCAACAACAGCACGAGTGGTGGCGGCGGCAGCAGTTTGTTGGGACCTGAAGATGAGGTGAAGAAGAAGACACGTGCGGACGCGGAGAACAACCCGGGTTCATCATCATCATCATCATCGCCGTCGTCGTCAAAGCAACCAGCTCATCATCAACAAGATAATCATCAGTCACCAACACCATCAACGTCATCCCCGATCATCCACCACCGCGAGGTGAGCCCCCCGGTATCGAGCGAAGACTCCGAGGTGGAGAAACTGATGAGCCCGACGGTGAACCGGGGTAAGCAGCAGCAGCAAGAGCTCAGTAATAGTGAGATGGAGGGGTTGCCTACGACTACCACGGTGCTGAGGTGAGTTTGTAAAGTATTTATTTTAGAAAATTGGGAAAATTCATTTCAATAATAAAATAAAATTCAACTTTTTTTTTGTTTGTTGATGATAGAGCCCCAAACGGTGTGATCGTGTATCTCGTAGGAACGGCACATTTCTCGCATCAGAGCCAGGTCGATGTCGTCAATGTGAGTTTTTTTTTTCTTATTCTTCTCAATCCGTCATCGTCGTCGTCGCTCCTATCGTGATGATAATGTTTTTATATTTGTGTTGTCTTTTTTCATAATCTAGGCAATCCAGTTAACACAGCCGACGTTGGTGCTGCTCGAGCTCTGCTCGTCTCGTCGGAATATTCTCAGTCTCGATGAAGAGACCGTCCTCAAAGAGGTGTCAGAGATGAACTTTCGTGAGTTTTTTTTAAATTCTGTTTCTTTTTTCCATAGTGATTTTTGATTTAGATTTAGATTTTTAACCTTGTCCTTTCTCTTATTATTTCCAGAAAAAGTCCGGCTCGCGCTCAGTAATAGTGGGACAGGTGAAAATTTAAAATTATTTTTCAAAATTTATTGTTTTTTGTTTCTCGAAACGTCGAATGAATTTTGTATCGCTTAGGTTTTTTTTATTTTTATAAATCTCTTTTTCTCTTCTCTCCTCTCTTTGTCTTTGTGCTGTAGTCCAGGGAACCCTCCACTTGCTCCTCCTCTCGATGTCAGCTCAGCTCACCCGGAAACTAGGGATGGCTCCGGGTGGTGAGTTCCGGGCGGCTATGAGGGAGGCGAGGAAAATACCCGGGTGCGTGCTACTTTTAGGGGATAGACCGTTCAATGTAAGGGAGAAGAGTTTTTATGATGAATTTATTTTTATACTATTATTATTGTTGTTGTTGTTGCTATCGTGACTGCGGGTGTGTTGTGTTGTGATTCTTTTTACTCGTTGTCACGTTGACACGGACAAACAGATCACGATCTCACGTGCCCTCGCTGCGCTCTCGTTCTTCCAGAAGATAAAGTTGGCATGGCAATTCCTTACTTGCAATGAGGATATCACGTGAGTTATTAATTAATTTTTTTTTGGTTCATTGTTGGTGCTTCCGTATCATTGAAGAATTGCCAAGGAGATGGTCGATGTGAATTTTGATTTTTCTTCTTCTTCTTCTTCTTCTTCACACAGACGCGAGGAGATTGAAAAGTGCAAAGAGAAAGATCTGCTTGAGAAAATGCTCACAGGTGTGTGAAAACATTTACGCGTTGCTATATAAATTGCAGAGAGATTTATCACTCTATGGAATTTCTTTTTACTACTCTTTTTTTGTTTGTTTGTTACCACAATTAGAAATGACTGGAGAGTTTCCACAGGTCACGCAGGTCTTTGTCAATGAGGTGAGAGATTTTTCGGTTTTTTTTTTTAGAATATCACAAAAAAAAAATAAAAATAAAAACAATTTAATCTATTGTATATTGAAAAAAAATATAGATACGGGTTTTCGGTTTTTTATTTTAAATACCCGGGTTTTTTGTTGTTATGATAATATATTTCTTCTTGTCTCATCCTCATAATTATTTGTGTGTAGAGGGACGTGTACCTGGCCCACTCGCTCTACCTAGCAGCGACGTCCGACGCTCACCGGAGTAACGGGGGACCTATTGTCGGTGTCGTTGGGATGGGGCACGTGCCTGGTAAAGTCATGACGATTATATTTTATAGATTCTACTTTTTATTTTTTTATTTTTATTAAAGAAACGACCTTTTAAAGTTGCACGATAATTTTAAAAAAATTAATCGGTTAAATAATAAATTTCTCTACAAAAAATTTATTTAAGGCATCGTCAGAAACTGGGGCAAGACAACCGATGAGGCGGTTACGAGGATTATCAGGTAAATTTTATATATAACAGTAACCGAACGTGATTAATTGATAATACATAATTGTTATACAACATTTTATAGTAAAATTGATACATATTATATATTTTTTTTTTCTCTCATCTACCACAACCCCCCTGTGTCATCATGCATGCATGCGCTGTATTTCATCAAAATCTTCTTTTTTCTTTCCTTCTTCCTAAAATCCAGAATCCCCGAGACCCCGCTCTCAACGCTGGTGATCCGTAAAACGTTGAAGCTCTGTTTCCTTGGTCTCGTTGGCTACGGGGTATTCCGAGTAGGGCAACGAGTCGCTGGAGCAACCGGGATAGACTTTGGCAATGCGTTGGGGATTAACGCGGGGATTGCTCGGATCAATGAGTGCCTCATCAAGTCGTCATCGTCGCCGTTGAACAACACAACTGCTTAAATACACAGAGTTTATATACACATATATGTATATAAAAAAATATATATTTATTTTTTAAAAGAAAAGAATAATTAAACAAAAGTCGTCGTCGTCATCGTGATCACGTTGATCTACTACAATATATTATTATTATTATTATCATTATAGTGAAATTTGAATATTTAATTTTTTGAAGCAAAGGTTATTTAAAAAAATGTATCAAATCATATAAAATAATAAAAATCAATGGATTTAAAATTAACAATTTAAATAAAAAAATTAAAAAAAATAAATCACGGTACATATTAATTCGATAATAATAATATATTTTTATGTGTAATGTAAAATTAAATGAAATTAAATTAAGCACGAATTTATATATTATATGTAGTTTAATATAATATGTGAAATAACAAAGTTATTGCCAAGGTGATATATAATACATTATACATTTATATATAATAGCTCATTATAATGTAAAATGTATAATAAAAATAATACATATATGTCGTTCATTAAATTATATATTATTATACAAAATTTAATATTATGTATCCATCATCGGTAAATATAATAATTAAAAACCATTTTTTTCTTTGTCGTCGTTGTCCAGTTCATTGAATATAAAGGAAAAGAAAAAAAAAGTTTTAGAAGCAGGTTCATGTTTTATTTGTTCTTCCATAGATGACAGGGCCTTTAAGGCCCTATATAGCCTCACTTGTTGAATATAAAGGAATGGAAAGAAAGAAAGAAAAAGTTTTAAAAGCATCATCATGAAACAACAAATCATATCATTTAAATTAGAATTTTGGCTGGCCAACCCCTCGTGATATATACAAAGAAGAAGAAGAATGAAAAATCCGTTTCCACCATTTTCTTTGTTGAGATTTAATTTTTTTTTACACACATATTTCTTTTTGTCATATGTGGTAAAAAAAACAAAGACTTTTTTTTATATATAAAAAATAAATAGTTATCTCTCTTAATCAGTCCACATATATATCTAGAACAACTTCCTTATCACAGTATTAATACGCGCATAATGTAGCCACACAGAATAAGAACGCGAATAAGATAAACGAGCCTAAACGAGCAAACAACAATCTTAAAATTAAATGCTCTTATTTTTTTTATTATCTCCTACTCGTCGAACGACGAAAAAGGTAACGATATAGGTAGTAACAGTTTGACTACTACGGCTACTACGCTTGCTGCTTGCCTGCTATTTTTTTCTTTTGACAGAAAAGGAAATGTTTCATTGAATTTATTATTTTTTGGCTCGCTCGCTCACTCACGTGTGTTTGTTATATTATTATCTCTTTATATATTTGAAGAGCTGTGTGAGAAGGGAACCCAAAAAAAATAAATAATAAGTTAAACCAATATTCTGCACTGTACAGACAATGTTACTGTTTATTATTACGTTAACAACTAACTTCAACGCACTTTTCAAAGGTCAAAAAGTCAAGCAAGCAGTTATTGGCCATTGTTTTTGAGGGGTTTTAGGTTTAAAGGTTTTAAAAACTTAAAGACTACTGATCGGCGATGGCCGGTCCAACCAAGCCCTCGTTTTCTAATAATAATAATTTTAAAAAAGTAACTCGATCAAGAAATCAAGGGAAGGAAACCAAAAAAAATAAAAATGAATGAATGAAAATCAATTACTATTTATAAATGGTTATTTATTTGGCACGTAATATTTATTTTTTTTACTACGAGATTAGTAGGTGAAGTGGGCATTGAGCTCGAGTTGGCAATATAAATGTTTTTGTTTTTTTAGAAATCACCTTATCAACTACCAACGCTGAGCGTTATATATATATGACATATATGTATAAAAAGGAAATCAAAACAAAAAAACTCACTCGGTCGTTTTTTTAAAATTGATTTATTATTTTCTTCTTCAATTCATTAGATGGCAACTGAATGGCAACATGCACGCGCCCAAATAAATAAATCTTATAGTAGTAGTCATTCCTTTATGAAGACAATAATAATAATAAGGGATTCCACTCTCAGCGTGGTGGCCACTTCTTGTATATATATTTTTTTAAATTCCCTGATGTTTTTTTATTTTTTAAATAGGTTATATAGTTTAAAAAATTTAATACACGCAAATATATACATACATACAGGCCGTTTGCATAATATACCCCATATAGGGTCTTTCATAAACATTGATACATCATTCTCATGTTGTAGTACCTTCTTGTAAGACCCTGTATATAAATACATGGCCCCTTTTTTTAAGTCTCGCTTTTACCTTACGCTTTTTATCGCGTGTTGTGTACTATATATTGTTCTTATAGTAATATGTATTTTAAAAAACAGAACACAAATTTTATTGCGCTACACTATAGTAACGCACGTATAGCATTAATAAAAGCAACAGGTCGTTCTGTACTACCCCAATCAAACCTGCTCCATTCACTTCACACACACATACACAACAACTACAACAAAACCGTTCTCTTGTTATATTATTATTATTATGTGTGTGTGTGTCTCCCTTAACAACCCCAACGCGATGAACGATATTCATGCTGTCTATGATGAACCGTTCTTGTGTCTTTTTTTTTTTTTTTTTTTTAAATACTTTTTCTCTCTATATCTCTCAAGTAACTCTCAAGTAACTCTCAGTTTCTTCTGTACGTGTGTCTTGTTGCTATTAGTAATATACCGATGAATTTAACATCGTCGTCGTCGTTGAGAGTGAGAGGATGATGATGATGATGACGCAACAAACAAATTTGTGTTATATTATACATGTATGTATTACGACATAATGTTTCTATGGTA
Organism: Cyphoderus albinus; assembly: GCA_021029165.1. Classification (NCBI taxonomy): domain Eukaryota; kingdom Metazoa; phylum Arthropoda; class Collembola; order Entomobryomorpha; family Paronellidae; genus Cyphoderus; species Cyphoderus albinus. Next base: position 8,584 of record VYYJ01002435.1, on the reverse strand, counting down.
CCCGTCGTAGTTCAACAGGTAGGTAGAGAGCTATACGTGTTCTGACTGAGGGGAGAGACTCTCTGTCACAAGAAGAAGAACAAAAAAATTTATATGCAAAAAATAAAAAACAAAATTTCTCGTTTGCTTCTGCTGCTGCTGCATCTTATCCTTCTTAAGATTTTATTATTTTTTTTGCTTCTTGTTTTTAACGTAACGTAACGAAATTTTTTAAGCAGTTCACACACACACACATATACACGGATTAGGTAACCTTGGAGACCTCTTAAAATGCGTATGATGTCCACCACTCTCAAAAATCATCATCCTCCCACACACGGAATAAATTTTTTGCTCATCACAAACCATTTATTGTATTAAGCCAAAAAAACAGAATTCGTCACCAATAGAAACGGCAAAAAAAAAGTGTTTTGTGTGTGTGTGTGACTCTCTCAAAGTTTGGTTTGGTGACTGGAAAAACGGGGTGCACGGTTTATTTTATTTTTTTGGGGGGGAAAGAGAGATATTTTTTTTTATTTTGTGTGTTTAAAATTTGCATAAAAAAAAACTTTTGGGGATTTCTAATTGCGGATGGGAGAAAAAAAAAATTATATTTAATACGTGTATGCTGATGCTGCTGCTGCTGCTGCTGCAGGATGTTTCTATAGGGAAGAGAATCAAGTGACCATTTTGTTTTTCAAGACATAAAATTCGTGTGTAATTTCTTGAGATAATAAAGAGAGAAAAAGTTTGTATTAAAATTATTCGGTGGTGGTGGTGGTGGTGTTGAGTGAGTGAGGTTTTGGAGGAAGAGGAGGAGGGAGGAGGAGGAGGAGGTTGTTCTTGTTTTGTTGCCGTTTATACATAATAGCAACACATACAATGGGGAGGAAACTCCACCAGGTTGTGGTGGATGTCGTGGTGGTGATGTTCCTTGCGTTGTCGATGGTATTTAAAAAATAAAAAGATTTTAAAACTTAAAAAAACATTTTTAGAATTTAAATTTCATACATACAAATTATTCATTTATTTTTCGTTCTCATGATAATATTCATTACCATAGCATCCTGATCATCATCATCACACGCACGCCCTTCCCCAGCAGGAGAACACGGTGATTCCGGACTCGGTAAACGCCGACCTGCCCTCGTTGAACCCTCAGAATTTCAATCCTACCGTGACCGCGTCTTGCAGGGTATGGAATTTTTCAAAAGAAAAAGCAGAAAAACCGTTTTCTCGAGAAAATTTAAAAACGTTTTGAATACAAAAAAAAAATCATTTTCCCCCTGGATTTTATGTCTTTTTTTTAAATTTAATTTTAAAACACAGCCCTCCGCAGGACTAATGACCGTTCACCTAAACACGCAGGCACCTTTTATTGGTCTGTCACTATAATTTCGTGAATTTACAAAAAAAGAAAATAATAATAATCATTACCATATTACCATGGTAATGATAACTGTAAAAAATCTGTTTTTTTTTTAAAATTATTAATTATTATACTGTTATTGTGTATAGGCCGCGTAATGTCACGTAGCAGTAGCAGCGGTGGTGGTTCCACCTCCTCGTTGTTGATATCGCCCTGTTCAGCGGACGGCACAGGTCACCTGGAAACATCGCTGACGCTGAACATGCTCGCGGCGGTGAACGACACCGACTACTGTGGCGTCATCTACAGCAAGTCGAAAAACACGTACTCCATCGCTATCAGTGTGAGGTTGCATAAGGTAATTTCAATATTTAAGATATATACTTTAATTTAATAATATATAACTTCATCACCATGGCAACAAGTTACTAATTGTTTTTTTTAAATTATTATTATTATTATTATTATTAGACACTCGAGCTGGCCGAAGATAAGCAGTACATCGTGACGTGTAACAGGGCGCAGGTACAAAAAACTTTATAATAATAATAATAATAAATTTTGCTCAAACCATGGAAACGCTAAAATCATATTAATAATAATAATAATAAATTAATAAACTCTCCCGGTCCATATAGACGTCTAGCCCAATCAAGAGCCCGATTCGTTTGGTAGTGAAGGGAGTGGAGAGTGGGCGTGAGGTTTCGAACACTTACTACGGCAGATCGTACTCGCTCGCTGTGGAGGTCGTCGATGGGAAGGCGTTCAGGGTGAGGGAATGCGTCGCTTTCGGGGCGGCAGGTTCAACAGCGTCGTCGTCAACCGCCAACATTGTACTTTTCGATGAGAACGGGTAAAAATATATACTCATTACTATGGCAACATTATTCTATGAAAATTTTAAAATTTATTTTTGATTTTGATTACAGTTGTCCTGAGTCACGGATAGTGAGCAGGTGGTCGCTATGACGACGAGACGACTGCATCGGCTACCATTTACAGCATGTTCCGGTTCGAGAACAGCAAGTGAGTTGTTGTGAGAGACAGGTGTATAAAATTTGAATTTATTACCATGACAACAGAGAAGTATAATTACAATTTTTAAAAAAAATGTATACTCTCAGACGCCTAACGATCCAATGCGTGGTGTACATCTGCGAAGAGTCGGACTGCTCCGACCTTACTACTGGCAGTGGTCCAATTTCCGTCGACTCGTGTCCAACGGTCCCGGCTCCACTCATCGCGTCTCCTGCTGCGAGGTTCCAGTTCCAACGGGATACCAACGAGACGAGTGGGGGAGGGTGAGTTTAAAAAATAATAATTTAGTCATTTTTTTTATCTTCTTCTAAAACTCTTATCTTACTACTGGCAGTGGTCCAATTTCCGTCGACTCGTGTCCAACGGTCCCGGCTCCACTCATCGCGTCTCCTGCTGCGAGGTTCCAGTTCCAACGGGATACCAACGAGACGAGTGGGGGTGGAGGGTGAGTTTAAAAAATAATAATAATTTAGTCTTTTTTTTATCTTCTTCTAACTCTCTGGTGTGTTACTATGGAAACTAAAAAAAATATATTATTTATATATTTTGTAGTGGCGGTCCGGTTCTCACTTCCCTCACCGTGAACGTGCTAGACGTGTCTGACGCCTCATCGACGCCTGGGGAAGATGGTGCTGGGAAAGGTGGTGATAACAAATTAATTTTTCGGCTACTACGATGTATTTCCGTTGCTATAGTGATATAAAAAACATTATATATTATTATTCCTGATTAGATCTGCTGGTATTCGAGCCAGAGCAGTGTGTGGGTTCGATTTGTCCCATGTGGTTGCTATGGCTCGTCATTACGCTAGGAATTCTATTTCTTCTCATGCTACTCGTTAACCTCTTCCTATGCTCAGGTAATAATTAACGAAAACGTTTTTGGTACTACTACTACTACTACTGATTTTTAATTGTTACCAGGGCAACGTTTATATATATATATATATATATACATGATCAATTCATAAAATATTTGTTTATACACAGCGCTAACGTGTACGTGTACTAGGACTGAGCTCATCGAGAAGGTACATAGTAAAATATTTTAAATTTTCGTTTCCATGACAACATTTAATTAAAAAATCCCCTCCTCTCTATTCTCACCGCCCATTTTATTTATTTTTCTTCTTGTAGGAACCCTCTCTCGTGGTGGAGGACTACGACCCGTACCGAAACTCATCGTGGGCTGGGAGTCAGTACGGAGGTTCACGCTACTCGTTGAACCCACCACAGAATCTGTCACAGAGTGGTTATGGTGGAGGAGGAGATAGGGTTGGCGGAGGTGGTGGAGGCATGGGCAACGGGGCTAAATATCATTAAAATTTTTAAAAAAATAAAAAAAATACTAGGAGAAAATCGGAGAATTTTTTTTTACAAAGGTGCTGACAATAATTTTTTTTTCCACCACCACCACCACCAACCACCGCTGCTGCTGCTGCTGTATTGTTGCTACATAATGAGAATAATGACTCCTAGTCCTTTATAATAACGGTTTTTTAAACAATTTTTCTCCGTATTTTTTATACGCTCTTTTTTTTGTACTACTATGGAAACAAAAATAGTAATAATCATAATCATAATAACCTGCTGCGATTCTTTCTTTTTTTACAACAAATTTTTTTTGTTTGTTTTATTACGCTACTGCTACTATTAACTACTACTACTATTGTATTAAATTGTGTTGTGTTGTTGTCGTCGTCATGATGATGATGAGTGTAGAAAGAAACGAATAAATTAACGCTAATACAAATAATGATAATTTAACTAACACCAAAAAATATTTAATACTGTGCCAAAAAGATTAAATAAATAAATAAATGTAACGTCATAATAAAATAAATATAAAATTATTATTAATAAGTTTTTGTAAAATGAATCGTTGTATTTTAAAAAAAAATAATAATAAAACAGAAAATGAAAATAAACTCATGAGATTAATGAAAATAATATTATTAAAAACGTTATTTTTTTCTTACTAATAATGTACTACGAGCCTTGACAGGTCATGTGGCCATGACATATAAAAGTTTGAGTTGGCCATTATTTAAATTGTTTTGTGAGGTTTTTAGAAATCACCATTATAACGCTCTGTCGTCTGATTTTACTGATTTATTTATAGCGGCGACCTGAGCTCTTATGGCTTCACTTTTGTTTTTAATCATATTCCTAAGCAAGGCAACTTTAGTAAAATATTGCCCGATATCTGTGGATTTTGACCGTCATTGGGACACGTAATTTTACTTATTTATACCGGCGACGGCCGGTCGCCCCTTCTTGTATAGTAATAAACAAGAAGGGGCCACCACGCTGAAGCGTGGCAATAACAGTCAAATCGCTTGAGTTCGTATACAGCAAATGACTTAAAAGATATAAAGATAATTCATTTGATATTTCACCGTCAATAAAATTCAACTTTATTGGAAAAAGGTGACTTGAGGTGAATATTTTATCGATATGAAGATCAGCTAACATAATAAATGATATATACAGGGTGATTCCCGAGGTTGTTGCAACAAGGTTCTATTTTTCATTCTATGTACACCTGAGTGGGCCCCGACATACCGAATAAAAATATATCTACATATGGATGTCATTTGGTAAGCTTGATGATGGAGTCGCGAACGCGCTTGATAACGTGGACGCTAGGATATAGATACATATGGACAGACAGACGGTGGTCCGGAAGCGGCTCTGGCACGAGTCTGGCACTTTGGGCACAAAACGTAACACTCAACAGGTGGTGCTGTCCGTACAAAAAATAAAGCAGTAGCAAAGACTCCTTAGAATTAGCTTAAATGGAGGGTGGGATTAAATTCTCCGTCATCGATTTGGTCTAGATACTGAAAATCGTGGCGATCCATCAAATACTCCCTGAGATAGAGCCATGTTTTGATTTTGACCGTTAAAGTGACGGTTACCGATAAGCTGTGGTTTATCCAATAGTGCAGATGGATTCGCCGTCGTCGATTTGCTCTAGATATTGAAAATCGTGGCGAACCATCAAATCCTCCCTGAGATAGATCCATTTAAGCTAATAAAAAAAATGTAGATCTAAGGTGAGCCGTTGTAGCATCTACAAATAATAAAATTCAAATTTAGGCAGAGTTACGTTACACCTAATTATTGCAGACTCAATTCCATCACATACTACATCAGAAAATTGGTTATCAAAACAAAAAGAACAGTTAAATACTAACGACGTTTAGTTAGCAAGAAAGATGGAGTTGTTTTTATTTATTTTTAAATTGATTTCTAAAACTCGCAAGTTTTTTAAAAATATTCATTTATAATTTACATTCCTAACAAAGAATTAAGTTTTTTTTTTTTAAGTTCTTCGTTTTTTTTATGGTGCTCCCTGCATGTCTGTCAAGATCATAAAGTCCATGATCTGTTGGAAGCTCACGTGACCTCTTCGGTACGGGTCGACGATTGTTGAGTATCCCCTCGAACTGTCTGCCAGGATCTCCCACCATCGGAAGATTGTAGCCAATAGCTATGAGACACGATTTCAAAAGGTGATGGTTCACATGGCCACTCCTGTGCAAACGTCTAGAGAGAGAGACAGAGAGAGAGAACATTATCCCTACTGTGAGATTTCTGGGATTTTATTACTGATTTTTACCACCACCACCACCAAACTACCACTCTGGCTAATTATCTACTCTATAAAAGGATAAGTGTGGGTGGGTGGGATTCCTGCACTGTTTCGAAGCTAGCAGGTCTATATTCTCACCCCCCCCCATGGAACGACTAAGAAACAAAAGTTGCACTAATTGACACCAAATTTGGTAAATACTATATACTACTAGGTAGCATGTAGCAGCATAGCTGCAAGTATTCTAGAAGTTAAAGTGATTTCTAAAAACATCAAAGCAATGGTCAACTTAATGAGCATCTGACCTTTCAAAGTTCGTATTCATAGTAAAACAAAAATACGTGACAACCATTAATAAAAACTAAAGATAATTGTAAATAATCTACATTCCTAAAAACGGCGACAGACAGAGAGATCTGCTTCAACTTAGTATATTTGATGATTGCGGCAATAATAAATATATTTTTCCTTTAGGACCTTGACTTTATTGACCACTCACTTGAATATCGCGGAGAATGCAGGGTGCAGGAGGTGCTCCAGCTTGGGCAGCATCGACAGAGGTTCTACCTCCGGGTCCGGTTTATAAGTGTGATGGCATATCAATACCTCATAGCTCCAGTATCTCATGTAAGCGAACACCTCGAGACGTCTCACGTTTTGGAACAACCCCATCAAGCGTTGCATCGTATTGCGTATCTCTCGAATCGATTTGTCCGTTACGCGGAGTCGGAGGTCACGAACTCTGTAACCGTATGTGCGCAGGAATTTCATGAACGCAGGATTTTTTTCTATGTAAGCGAACACCTCGAGACGTCTCACGTTTTGGAACAACCCCATCAAGCGTTGCATCGTATTGCGTATCTCTCGAAACGATTTGTCCGTTACGCGGAGTCGGAGGTCACGAACTCTGTAACCGTATGTGCGCAGGAATTTCATGAACGCAGGATTTTTTTCCTCTTCTTCGTCGCCTCGGATGAATTTCACGTCCAGTGACTTACAGAGGACAGAGGTCGAGATTGGACACCAGAGGCGTTGGGGGTGCTGGAGGCGTCTCAGTCGTTCAATGTCACGTAAAAGCGATGTCAGGCGATGAGGAGCAGCAGCAGCAACGTCGTTGTTGTTGTTTATAGCCGCAAACGTCTCTGCGGTTATCTTTATCGCCGGGATAACCCTCCTCCTCAACGGGAGTGCCAACTCCCCACCGCCATACTTCCCAATCGCGTAGTCGAGCATCCTGGAAAGCGTGGCGCTTATCTTGGTGTTGACGAGTCGGAGACGCCACACGTCGTTCTTCGGGAGATATGCGCAGAGGTCGGGCAGTAACTGTAGCAACGCGTTCACTGTTGAGCGTTCGTCAAGCAGGTGGTTCCAGTAACTGCACACTTTCGTCGACACGATCAGTTGCACAGGAGTGGTTTGGTGTTTCTGGATGTCTCCGATTGACACGAGAATCTGTAGTGATTATTTTTTTTAAAAAAGAGGGAAAGAATAGTTGTTTTTATTTGTTGTTATGTGGATAAAATATTTAAATTTTGAATGAGTAGCAAACGGATACCTCGGTTGGGAATCGCGTAATAATAGCGCTGCTGCTGCTGCTGCTGCTGCTGTCGGCAAGAACGTGAGAGTTCGAAACCACCGCCATCACGGTACAATTTGAAACTTTCGAATTTTAATGAATTTAATATATAAAGTTTGTAGAGAAATAAAAAGAGTTGTTTGTGGATATACTGACAAAAAAACTGTGAAATGAGGAACACTTGGGGGCAAGGAAAAAGTTTTGAGCTTTTGAGTTACAGTTTAAGACAGAAAAGTGGAGTCCGAGAGACAACGATGCTTCAGGCGCTTCTAAAAATAAAAATAAAATAAAATTCCAATGTAAAAGGAGAGAAAAAAGGGTTTCAGCTTAAAAATTGAATTATGGATATTTTATATTAAAGGTTCATTGATTTGAGTGAGACCCTTTTCGTCTGAACTCTCCTAGTTTTTTAGAAGCGCATTTTTTATTTATTATGCTTTTTTTACGGTGGTGCATTTAGATTGCATTTCAGGTGGAGTGTTTTTAATACGAATTTAGCTTACATTTTAAGTGCATTTAAAGTGCTTTTAAGGTGCATTTACAATTCGTTTAAAGTGCATTTAAAGTGCATTTAAAGTGCATTTGACGTGCAGTTAACGTGCATTTAAAGTGCTTCTAAGTGCTTTAAAGGTGCATTTAAAGTGCATTTAAAGTGCATTTAACGCTCATTTAATTTAATGCATATATTGATGATCATGCAGTTTATTTATGAGCGAATCTGATTTTTGCATTTCGAGAAAAAAATTGACATTTCCGCAGATCCCACCTTTTGAAATATTCAGTGGATGAGCATTTTGCAAAGTTTATTCAATTTGGGCAATTTGTCCACTTTTGCCAAAATAAGCTGCGCCAATATTTTCTGATTAGTTTCGTAGTTAATAATCCTTATTTTATGTGAAAAATTAAACAAATTTTAAAAAAAATGTAGATCTAAGGTGAGCCGTTGTAGCATCTACAAATAATAAAATTCAAATTTAGGCAGAGTTGTTACAGACTCAATTCCATCACATACTACATCAGAAAAT
>VYYJ01002434.1:0-21669 GCA_021029165.1 Cyphoderus albinus | reverse complement strand
TCAACAATCTTGAAATATGTAGCTGAATTAACTTTCGTTAATTTGCAGATACCTGTTCAAGTTATAGCAGTAGTAATTTCCTTGTTACATTTGCACTTTTCCCCAAGTAAAATAACCACATCTGAATAATGAACCTATGAAACCATATTATTTAAATAATGTTCTTCTTTGTCATATTGTACTTTTATTCGTATAGGTACTTTTGACTGTCGTAGTGTACTAGACGTAGACTTAAGTTTAAATACATTGACAAATACATAAATACATACACATTTACAACCTTTCGCTACCATCGCTGTCTTTTGAAACTACTGCGGTTATACCTTGTGTCCGTTTTGCTCCCTTCCTCCCGTTGTTTGGAACCAACTAAATTTTCCCGCTGCTAAAGACATGAATTTGAAGTCACAGAAAATTATCCAAAATGGGACAGAGGATGGAGTTGAGGAACAAAAATGCATTACATGCTGTGTTCTCATTAAAATAATGCAAGGTGAAACCAGACGTCATTTCAGGAATTTTCCCACTAATTAACCGGTTCTCTACTTTATTTCACTTTCAAGTTTTGATGGCATCCCATCGGTTTGGGACAAAGCAAGCCTTTAACTGTGAGTGTTTTAAGTAATGCGTCGAATTCGTTGCCGGCTTCTTTGAAATGGGCTTGGTTTTTGAAATGGTTTAAAGTCAACCCGACTAATGCCACCAGAATTCATCATTTTTGCATAATTTTATTTGGTTAATTTCAGTTCATTCTGTCTCAGCCAAGATTCCAAATTTAAAAACTTTTAAATTTTGAATCTCAATTCTCAGTTTTGTTTTTTCTACATTTTTTTCATTCACAGATTTTTAAAAACAAAATGTAAAAGCAATTTATGAGTTTACGAGAACAACAAGGCAAGCTGCTTGCTAGTAAACTTCATTAAAAATCAAATCACTGAATAAGTTTTACTTCCAACATGAAAAAAAATCATGACAAGAAAAACAGAAAAGTTGACTCACTCGCTTTCTTCAATACATTACTTTATGGACACAATTGTGACACCTGGGTTAGGCATTTAATTTATTTTGTCTGCGGAATTTGTATTATTATATTTGTTCAAGAAGTAGGTAAAAACTGTTTTTATTTTGAGTTTTAAACGAATTTCTCTGTTTCTTTTGAACATTATTTCACAACTCCTCGTCTTTTCGTCAACCTCTTTACTTTTCCTCCATCTCATTTAATTTTGCTCTAAATGTACTTTGGCGGATATCTACATGCGTAGTTTTTCATTGAAAAACTTTTTAATAACAACCACACGAGATTAATATTAACGAGAAGAGAAGGAACAAGAGAAAATTCTTTTTGTGTGTAACGATATTAAAAAAGGTATTTGTCATTGCGAGGGATTCCTGGTTAGCACAAATAGAATGGAATGGAGAGCAGACGCAGGGTATATACATATTTTTGAATTACTACTCGAATGAAAGAATACAGAGAAAAAAATTGAAAGGGTTACAGTTTTAGTTTTTCTACACTCCTCCAAATTCCCTTTGAATGCCCTTCCCGACTTTCCTCTGCACTCAATTATTCCTCCTAACACTTTTCTAGAACGATGAACTGGAGAGGGATGGCGATGAAATGAAATTAATCCAGCTCAAAATAAAAAAGAGAAAATAAAAGAATTTTTTTATGTAAAAGAAAAAAAATCGCTTTTTCAGTCGTATAGTCAAACTTAACACTTTTATACTGTTTTACACGTTGTGAATGTGGAAAAAGTGCTTCGGAAAAGCAGGCCACTGAGGTATATTATGAATACTCAAACTCATTCGCAAGCATAGTGAAAAAAGTTAGCGAAAACGGATTTCATTAAAGTTGTCTGCTGGAGTGAATGTTATTTTCTTTCAAGTTTTTCTCACGCAACTTTTTTGCTTCCGCTCATACTTTTTCGCTTGTTTTTCTTTGATACATAATGTAGGTATTCCAGGTTTATTGCCGTCTTCAATCCTGAAATCGACTCACTCTTCTTGACTGTGACAAAGTGCGAAATTAATATAAAGATTGGCTCCAAATAAATGTGCATCATCAACAGTTTTAGAGGGATTCGTTCAAACTATGTAATGACAAATGTTAACAAGATATTTTTCTACATCTACTACATACAATAAATGGCAAACCACAAGTCAACTATCGTGTTAGAAGAAAAAATATTAAAACATTTTAAAATTATTTTAAGCAATTCATAAAAATTTGTTGGTAAAACGTCAGCTTGTTCTGCCCCGTTGTAGATGGAAAGCAGATAAGAAAATAATGAGAATGTCGAACATGTTATTAACTAAGGTTTATTTTTACAGTTTTATTTAAGGGCATAGATTCTATTCCAGAAATCTGAAACGATTCAGATTACACACGGCCATTGGTACGGGTCACGTCACTTTTACGACTGAAACGAAGTAAAAAGCAAATCGACAGGAAGTGAAAGTTCGGTAAGTCGAAATTTTATACTTTCATTGTAATCCCAGTCCGCCTATTACTGTATGTGAAACCATGAGCAGTCTTTTTGTTATTCTGCACCAAAATCGGAATTCAATCGTTTTTGAGGAGCGTTTTCATTGCTTCCGTTCTTTCGCATCAAGAATAGAAGATGAGATACAATAAAATGGATGAATGATTCCAATAAAGGAGACTTGCCTTCCACCTTTCTACTGTTTGAATTCCTTAAACAAAACTTTCGAGTTGCACCACAATAGGCACACCTCTCAAATGAATATTACTTCAATTTCAACAGCGGAAAGAAGGGAAAGCACGTGAACAAGTAGCTTTTTACTTCATCAATGTTACATTCACTTTTGCTCATCTCGACATATATTTTTGAAGGAGTTCAAATTGGTGTGGTTTGTGTATCGGTGGATCACATCGCAAACGTGCCATTTTATCGAATTATTATTTACCTTTTACGATGTGGAATTTTACAGTAACATAAAAATTTCCCATCGACCATGACTATCGCACTGGCTTACAGGAAACTTTACATCACAACGAACAATCTGTTTGTGAAGCTTGTGAGTGATCATGGATTATGATGAAAGATTTTATGTGAGTGGATGGTGAGCAATCTTTACCTGAGTTGAAATCAGAAGTGGAGAACGTGACGTGTGACACTATTACTTATTAGAGTGCCAAATTATCCTGTTTCTCTAGTAAAAATACAAAATATTGGACTAATTCTTGAATTTCAATAAATTATATTTTATTCAATCTGGAACCAATGTGAGAGAACGTTTTATTGAGACTATCGGGGAAGTATCCACCGATTCATATACCGAACCTGAAGAACTTCACTTTAACAATTTAAGGACGCCTTTCTGAGCCTAAGAAGGCGTGATTCTGTTAAAGCAAAATATTTCCCATTCGTCCATTTATTCAGTACGGTTTGCTTTGGAAGAGTAACAAGGGTAATCTCGGATAATCTTCTCGACGGCGGCGTTCCTTCTGTGGTTCGCTTGGGATATCTTTTGTATTTGTAGTCGTACGATTCCACTTTCTCGTTTGTTGCGGTGGTGTCCTTATCTAAAGCGTGTCCATCCATTTGTCTGGCTGTCCGCTTTAAACGGTCTAAGCCTCCGTACAACTGTGTGCGTAGTCGGAAGCATTTTTCTCATCACATCACTTTCACTCATTCCACACGTGATCGTGATCAGCATTTCAAATTTTTGCACAAAAGGGAAATACGAATTTTTGTGGAATCTACACATTGGAAATACGACGGTGAAAAGCGAGAAATGTAAAAATGAGGAGGAATGAGCAAGAACAGCAAAGTAAGTGAATAAATAATAGAAAGAAAGAAAGAAATGAGATTACTTAGGTGCTGTCGTTTTTTCTCTCCGCCTTTTGCTAATGTTCCTATCACAGATGAGATATCGCCTTCATTCGCTTTTCTTCAAGCCTTTAGCTTATGTGAATAAGTACGATGATCTCTTACGGAGACGCTTAGATTTATAGATCGTGAACCAGAGATGGTATAGTTGTTGAAACATAGTGTAATTCTAATGTAGGAAGAAAAAAGCCTGACTACTTACAACGTAAACAACTCCTTAAATCCGACTTTGCCTGATGGTTAAAGGGGAAAACTTTGTTTTCTTTCCGATTGCTTACTTTGTCTATTACGATTTGAAACAAACATGGAAATCTATTCCCTACTCAGCTTGTCAACTCTTACCGCATTAATGAGATGAGTTCGAGAATAAGATTTCGACGATGACAACGATGAGCTATTTTGTTATCACATTGCCTGCAATCGTCCTTGAGATTTTGCTGTTTTAGAGTAAAAGTCATTGCGGCTACCACAAAATGATCAAATTCGTTTTAAAATAATTCAAGGCAAACAAAAACCGAGAATTCTTTCGCAGAATATTTTAATCACTATTATTCAACATCATTGAATGCCACTGAATTGCTGAATAAAGGTTTCTGGGTACATAAAGATGCGAACGCAACTGACAATCAAATTAAGCTGCAGCTCGGAATTCAAATGAACAATATATTTAAAATGCATAACATTCCTACTTACTTACACTCTTCGAAGTTTATATAACCTCGAAAGACGTTTAAATGTGAAAGCTTGGTAGTAATGTTAAATTAAATAAAACACGTTATCCTCAAACCTCTTTGAAACGTTAGATAAGTCTAAACATTCTTAAACATGAGAAATTGAACGAATGTGGAAGGCTAGCGTGGAACCGTGGAAGCAAGCAACGGTTTTTCGTTTTCATGTGAGCAGCCATCTGTCGCAAATGCTTCGGACGATAACAGTACCGTCGATTTTAAACAATAATAGGAGGAGAGGTATCTTTTCAGAAGAAAGCTAGAAGCCGTTCTTTGTTATGGTAAGTATCTCCCAAGAGTCTTGTCTGGTTTTACTTACATTTCGGTTTCAAAGATTATTCAAGTATTCAATTCAACAGTATGACTCATGTTGTATTTTCATTCTTTTTTACGTAATAATGGTACACAAACATACATAGGCAAACAACAAAACGTGTACAAAGTACTCATGGGAAATTCAGACGAGTCGATGCATTGGATGAGAACTAGGTCGAAACTGCAGCTGGTTGAAAGGTTTGAAAACCCCGAAGCTATTCATCGAGCCAGAGTTAGAATGAATTCAATAAAAGTAACTGGTATAATATTGATAATGCGTATTCATGAAATGATAAGCTTTAATAGATACTGCGTCATGTGTAAAAGGCTAGAAATTTGCAAAAATAAGTATAATCCACACAACCACAAAGGAACTCCAACTTGAGCTCAGGACCAACTTGCAAAATAATTCAATATATATGATTCTGGTTCTAACGTAGCAAAAACCTGTTCGGTATACAAAAAAGTTAAACAAAGACTCATCATATCATATCATCACCAAGCGTCAATCGTCCTACACACGTGTTTGAGTGCGTTCATCGTTTTCGTGTAAATCCTATATAACAAAGAAACGTGTATCTAGTATCTGATAATGTGAGAAATTGCAAAAAAAAGTATGACAAACTTTATTTTTGTTCAATCAAAAGCAAGTACAAGAACAATTCAAAAAACTTCAAGGAGAATCCTCGGTCAAATTTTATTTTTTTATTTTTTTGTACTTTTTACTCTATGTTTAATATAACCATTACAGGAACGGTGTTAAATAAATATAAATATTCCCTCCCTAAGTATAAATTCTGTACTACAAATGAATGATTAACAGATAGATACGCTTCAAAATCATAATGAATAAAAACTAAACTGGCCAAATATTAATTTTTAATGGAGTCAGTTTTCCCCATTATTGAATATTGCACGTTATGTTTTAAGTTGTGTTAAATATTTGCAAAAAAATAAACTTTAAAGTTTCAATTTTGTTCATGAGTTTGGTTGAATCCTTTAAAATGTTTTAATATGATAATATTGGAATTGAAATAAAATTGAGAACACAATTCTGCTGGGAACATTTATTTCTTATACATACATAAAAGAAGGGTTTTGAAACATTTTCCTGGTAATTGTTCCACTTCCACTTTTAGCTGAAATTGACCTCGGTGGCATCCTATTTCTCTTTAAAATAAACAAAATATTCATTCAGCTTTATGGCTATCGTATCTTGTATTTTATCATTTGTGCAAAATTCCTGATTTCTGCATCATACTTGAATTTCATGGCCACGGTTTATCATTTTAAAATTACCCAATAAGTTTTCCTCGAATATCGTTCAATCTCTGCCAAATAAAAATTACTCTATCTGAGGAACTTTATTTTTTCATATGAAGTTTTAAGCAGTCTTCGTTCTAAAGTTTGGGAATGATTTAGGGTTTGATCATCATAGTATTGACGTGACATCTAAACCTGCGTATTGCGTTTTTCTTCCTTTTCTGCGTTTTAATGTTTTGCTGTGATGGGAATGGAAAAATGTGCGTTTAAAAGCTCATAGGGGCAGGTATTGAAGAATGCAAAGAAATGTGAAGGTGATGTGAAAAAGACAATGATAGAGATGATTTAACCTATACCTCAACAGCTATACAGTCCGACTCTAAACCGTCTCTGCCTCAGCATCTCTTTTCGTATTGTATGCGTCATTATTAATGTTTCTCTTTCTATATTAACTCAAACTCAACATCTAACCTTGTATGTGGGTGACTGGTGACCAATATTATAAGCCTGTTACCTTGTACATATGTATTATAAATGTATTTATGTAAAAAGCAAACACACATACAGTAGTTTTTGTCCAAGTTGAACTTTTATACAGAAGTGAGAAATTCTGATACTAGATAGTTCGACGAACGAGCAGAGAAAAACCTTTAAAATAAAATAAAATGTCCGACACATTGAGATAGTTTACATTACGCACAATAACAACGAGCACACACCAAACCTAATAATGACCAGTCAGCTATAGTTTTACAAAAGCAAAAATCGCTGTTTTAGAGGAGACCGAAAAGATGAGAGAGAAGTGCTAGTTAGACCCAGCAATGACCAACAAAGACGGTTTCTACTCATTTATGATTATCATTGAATATTATGCCATATTAATCTCATTTTTTGCAAAAGGAGCTCATTTTATTCAGTTAATTCTTTTATTACTGTCTCACTGAACATCTTCGTCTACGGCTGAGCCTACATCTTGCTGCTAGGTTAAAGTAGCAGGCAAATGCAATTGGCAACAACATACAAACATTACAAACTGTATCAAAAGTCTTCATGTTCATTCTGAAACTGCAACTGTAAAATTATATGATAAAGTGAATCTGTGTGCGGATATTCTGTGAAGTGAATGTATATTATTCCATACGTGCAGTATTACATGCAGAAGTCATTTGAAAAAGCAGCTGAGAAGATACTGGGTCATCGATGATCATCCCAAAAAGAACCCTATGCACCATAATAACGCAGAAGTCTCAATTTCTTATGTATTGCCTTTTGCCTTTGCCTACTTTTTCACACTGTTATGATGATGTTGTTTATAAACTATGTGTGTGTCCACAGTCCACACAGTCCACCTTATATTGCTACTTATTACACTACTTCTGTTGCTGCTGTCTGTTTAAATGTGCAAGCAAATAGAGAGAACTAGTCGATGCGATATGCGATGCGCAATGTTGTGGTATTATTTATAAATACCATCTATAAGTTAATAGCCCAACGCTTCGCTTTTGGGGATGTAATTGAGAGAGTCTGCAAGTTTGCAAAATTTTTGTGCCTAAATGATTTTGAGGTAAAGTTAGCCACTGAGCCAATTTTGTGTATATGGGATGTATGATGTATGTCGTTAATACTGTAGCATAATTTGACTCGAAAAATTTCTTTAGCCTACCTAGTCCTTAGGTGGTTGTTTTAACGCTAACCAGGTCACAATTCCCAATCAAATCTAAACCGAAGAATTTGTTATTTTTGTTAAATTACTTTGATTCACCGTCGCAGGATTGCAATAATAACAAACAGATAAGAAGGACTGCAATTTGTATTTTGGGCAAATACATATGAAATGGGATTTCACCATTTGGTGCTGGCGCATAAATGGTATTTTGTGAATGTTTTACACTGCAAAATTTGCAGTGATTCTTGAACCTAGTCAATATAGTTTACCAATTAGTAAGAACAATTAGTAACCAATCCGAACTTGGCATGTACTATTTCTATTCTAAGCCCAATCTAAGTGGTGTACACCTCGCCTAACCCTAATTATGCTAATGAATGATACAATTTACATATAGACCCAAAAATTGCCTTACGTTGGGGGGCCTCCAACTATGTAATGTAGTTCAAAAAAAAAACCTGAGAACAATTTAAGTCAAAGCCAAATATTGCGTTCACGTTACGTTGTGTGCTGTTGCAGATTTCGTCGGTAAAGGCTGCTGAATGTGTATTTACTGAACTTTGAAGAAACAATGCTTCCTTCATATTTCTCGCGTTAAAATTACCTTACATCGCATCGATAAAATATTCAAATTCGTTTCCAAACTTATACTCACAACGAAACACGTGTGCATAACAAATAAGTACCTTTTCCAAAAACGACAATTCTCTTACAAAATTCGTTAGGTCTTACCAACACGGCAACACGATATGTGACGAATCTTAGCGTTTTACTTCTTATGATAAGGAAGGTAGCGAGACTAGCGAGAGCGAACGAGCGATATATGTGTGTGTAAGACCAATATTATTAGGCTCGTTTGTTCCCAGAAAAGGCAATCTGACTGAATTTAGAGAATCGAGAATCCTTTACAGAATTTCTACTGTGTATCGAACCATTTGAACCACAAAAGAAAAACGTATATGAAATCAGTCAGTCATCATCGTCATCATCATATCCACAACAGCAGCAGCAGTGAAACAAAAAAAACAATTGCACTACATTTGCATTATTATATTTACTATATTTACATTATGCATTCATATTTAGTTAGGGTCAGATTAGTTTAGTGATTTACTCAATTAAGATTTAGGTAATTTGGATGGCGTTGTTAATTTCAGCCAATAAGTTCTTGTTTGTAATACACTATACAGACACGACACAACATTATACGTAAAATGTAAAGAAAAGAGATGAACAATTTTCAATCCGATACGATTTTTTGGATAGATGAACGACGATAAATCTTGTCGTATAGAAAGGCTACATTTTTTAAAGTGAACTTATCTTTTGGTGACTGACGTAAGCCCGACTTAGGAAGTTCTTTTTCTTTTTGTTCATTGTTTTGGGCGGACACGACAAGTTCTCTGGAAGATTAAGTTCATTTTTATTTCGTGTTTAAATCATCTGATACGTGAGGGGAAAGTTATCACAGAGGTAAACGGAAATACTTTGTTGTTATTATTATTAATATTAATTGTTCATTCAGCTAAGCGTTACAGATTAGCATTATTTGTACTTCTGCAGTTGTAATTGTAAACTGTACTTATTTACTTTTACTTTCTCAGTTTTGTTTTATCAGTTGGACACAATTTGGTTTATTTCAGTTGTGTCCTCTTTCTTGGTTCGACTGTCACAATTAACCTTCTCATTTTGTTACCACCCCCATTGTCTTTCTCTGCACCGGGCACCGACCTGTGAAGTTCCTTAATCGATCAAGATGGAGATGGAAGACGACATGGAAGTTGGATTGGTCCAGCAATTCAGTTGTCTCGGAACAACAGACAAAGAAGTTCTGGTGGCACAACTCCAAAAACTTGTAGGTCCTCAGTTGAACACGTCTGCTGCGCACTTTTTCCTGGATATGAATAACTGGTTAGTGGTTAATTTTCTTTTCTATCACTGCAAAATTAAAAAGTTGATGAAATTATTATATTCATTTCCGTGATCACTTGCCGAATGATCAGAAGTGTAAAATTGATGATGCTTTTGATTATAATTGTCAGGAATTTGCAATTAGCGATTGGAGCATATTTTGACTTAATCGAAGACTCACCACCAAGTACTCAGCAAAACTGTTTGCCCCAAGTTCAAATGAACGGAGCTGTTAGTCAGAACAATGGATGGAACGACGACGAGAATTGGGAAACAGATTCACAACCCATTGAATCCACGGCGAATCAGAGATTACACGACGGTGGATCTTTGAAAACGACTGCCTATTCCATGTCAATTATTCAGGACATGAGCGTCACTGAAGATACAATCATACCTCCTAGAACCAAATTTGTAAAGCAATGGAAGATACAGAACAACGGAAATTTGCCATGGCCTACAGGAGCCCATCTCCGAATCATTAGTGGCAATCGAGGAATGGTAGCTCAAGACAAAATTTTCATTAATCCACAAGTTCAGGTAGGTATTGCAGCAAAACTTATTTAACTACTCCAAGTGAATAATCGACTGGCGTTCATTTTATTGATAATTTTATTTATTAATGTTTTTTTTTAATTTGCAGCCTGGAGAATCTAGAGAAGTTTTTGTTGAATGTATGTCTCCCGACCATCCTGGAAATTATCAAACCTGCTGGCAAATGAGCACCCCTGAAGGCTTCCTGTATGGAGATGAAATTTGGGTACTTTGCAATGTAGGACCAGACATGACAGTCGATTTGACTCAGCAACTACAGTCGCTATCTTGTGATAATAATCGTGTCAACTACCCAGTCGTTCAAATGATGAATCCACCCAACAATGGTTGTTTGCCGACAAATGCTCAGGTGCCAACTGCCACTGTGGCCACTGGAGAAATTTTGTTTACAAATAATGCATCTCATGAACCTAGCACAGATATGAGTTGATCTGTCTTTTCACCGCAGTTTAGATACCGAACATAAAGGAATAAAGTAAACTAGCCGAGGCTGAAACGAAAAGAACTAGATGCGAGAAAATGTTAGGTACGTGATACAACTATGTAAAAAGGTGTTAAAAGAAATTAATATTACAAATATATTGATTGAAATGTATAAATGATTTAGTGTAGTTTGTAGTTTTTACATAATGCATAATATTGTATTTAATTGCATTTACCAAGTGGGTAATACCCACCCACTATACTGCGTACTGATTGAAATGCTATTAATCCTAATTACCGTCGTCGCGTCAGCCGTCAGTGCAGTGTAGACGGGTGAACGAATGTTTTGCATTGAGAAACATTGCCTGAAACTGATAATATAAAGTAATATGTATTAAATAATCAAATATTCATTGTAAGAAATATTATTCCGTGGCTAAGTAGTTTTTAGTTAAAACATTGTTACTACTATTAAAATAAAAAATGTTAAAAGTTATATACCTAATCTTCAACGAGTCATTTGTATTCAGAGTTTAGGAGAAAATACGAAATGAAATAAACGATACGTTTCGCAGCTATATAAAAACTAACTTTACACAAACAATACTTTTCTTCAGATTGTCTTTTGGATTTGGATTAACTTTGTGTTTTCAATGAAAACTTGTCATATCTCATATTTCTGAAAGTAAAAAAATACTGAATACTGAAACTACTGAAAGTATAGTACATGCATACAAGCATAAGTGAAGTATGTATGTACCAACTACCAACCATCAAGTTTATACTTTACTAAAAATTACGCATCTCCTGAAACAGTTTTTAATTCAATTCAATCAACGCCACAACCCCTCGAACTCTCGAACCGTATGAAACTTGCATATTTGCGTAATTGTCAGTGTCACAGTACGCACATTCTCATTTTGCACTGCACACTTATACATATCTGCATTTTTGGCATTTTACTAAAAGCAGTGAGTGTATGCACTATTGATGGTTTCATGGAATTCTTGGATCTTTTTACATAACAATAACAAACTATATAGATAAAGGTGCTCAATTTTAAGGAGCTTTTCATGATTTGATTCGCGTTATAATACATATATAATTATTTTCGTTTTGTGTTCAACTAGGACTATGCAGTTTTTTTAACCTTTTTTTTGTATTATGTTTAGAAGCCTTCATGCCGAGAAGCAGTCAAGTAATGTGGCAGTATTTTACTAATTTTAGTTGGTTCTTTAGTGCAAAATTTGCACTGCAAATCTGCAACTATCGAAGTAATGGAATGATTGGTGGTACATATAGATTAGATATTGTATGTGGATATGTGGAGTGTATGAGTGTGAGTGCAGTGCAGTGGATGGTGGAGTGGAGGCATTCATTTCATCATAGAGCAAGTAGGTAGTTGTAGTCTTGTAGTATATGAATGAGTGTGTTCAATTCAATGTGAAGCTTTTATTGCAGGGAGTCTGGGACGGGAGAAGTAAAGTGAATGCTGTAACAGCTTTTTGAGTGCGGGCTCATGTGAATGAGATTCTCGGTAAAAAAAAGAGCCAGGGAAGGAATGAGCGCACAAATAGTTTACAAAAGTCTTTTGTCTTCTGCATTTCTTGCCTCTTTTCTTTCCTTGTTGTTTAACTATTCGTGAATCACTATCACTATACTAGTAATTACGTACGTATTTACCTATCAAAATCCATAACTTATTCAATAATAAAACATTTAATAAAATAACGAGCCAGTAATAATACGCATTCACACCGAAGTCGTATTAATTTTACAATTTGTGCCGCATAAAAAATGGATTGATTTGATATTACACAGGACTGAAGTGGCTGAACTTATAAGGCTGTCAATAAGAGAATTAACAACGTCCGTGAAAATTGCACAGGTTGTTTTTATAGTTATTTTTAATAGTTCTGCGAAATCGTTTTGTTTTCTTCTTATCTGACTTTAGTGATCCTTTCAACGACTGATCGTGGTCCCATCAACCAAATTCCACGAACTAGAAATGAATGAAGAGCAACCTTCACAGTTTCACACTCTCACTCACCCTCCTAGCCTAGCTTAGCAAACTCTGTGCCATTGTGTCAATGTCGAATTCCCTCCTCCGTTTCTTATCAGCCTCGCAGAGCCACATTGACATTTCTTCTTCAATTAGCAATTAGCATAAAAAACTTATCTACTCACTCTAGAATTATACTAAAACCGCAGCAGATATTTCTTTGTAAATTGTAGTAAAAGACAGTGACAAAGACAAATCGTGGCATCAACCATTTGAATTAAAGATGAAAGACACTTAATTAATAAGCATTTTATTTAATGGTGTCTTGTAAGAAGTGTTTATTATATTATTTACATAAGGTGTAAGGTAACTTTATTCTCTTTTAGCACTTTAGTTGCATTAATTCATTCCCTCCTTTTCACTTTGTTTTGTTGAGTTTCTCTTTCATCAGTTTGACAAGGGACTTTTTCTTACGTGCGTACGTTGTTCGGTTGTTCTACGTTTCTGAATTTCAAAACACTAAATTAAACCTTGGTTAGAAATAGTCAGACGAAGATTTAAAGATTTATAATTATTTTATGTGTTAGTTAGTGTTTAACCCGTTAACCGTGAGCAAAGTCAAAAATGTTTTCTAAACTCTTCTGAAATAATCTTTTGTTTTCCCGTAGATCCGATAAAATGGTTGGTCTATCAGTCAAGAGAAAAACTTGAACAAGTGAACTAACACATTATTCGCGCGTACTAACAATGGACCAGGTTTGTGATATGAATTTTAATTAAATTTTACTCATGGATTAATTAATTAATAATTAATCAGTGTTGAAACGGATTTTTATTATGTGTTTAATTAAAGTCACATTCTACGCTTTATTTGATTCCACAGGAAGAGAACAGAGTTGAGTTTCATGGATTCGCTGATAACGATTCTCTGAAACTTAGCATTCAGCAAAAGCTGTCCCACTTGAACTCGACCGTTGCACGACTGCAGCACATCGAAAATGCTCAAATCTCTGGAGAAAAGGAAGTTAACAGATTCACCACAAATAACATCAGACGTCCAGTGAACCGATTTCTTAAAAGAGGTGGAAGTTTACCTACTCCTACAAAGTTGACTAAACGGTTGCGTCACCTTTCAGCTGAACCAATGCGTTACTACATGACCACGACGCCTGCGCTTCCCGTTAAGAATGAGGCTGAAGTTGAACACGCCGATACTTTACCACCGCCGTTGCCACCCAAAACTAATACAAACGATAGTTCTGCAACCTCTGATGTTGTAATTGTTGAAATCGAGGCGGAGTCTGTAAAAGAAGATATCAAAGTAAGTAAATTAATTATATAAATGAAGTCATATGAGATATAGGCAAGCCGGCAAGCAAGATTCGGCAAACAAATCAAGTCCCATTAGAACTCTATTTATTTGAACTTTGAATTGAATATTAATATTGCTGGCGGTAGTTTAAGCTCAGGCCATGTTCGACAAATCTTTGCGAAGTGGGAAGAGGGAGCCGAGGAAGGGTGAGTGCATGTGTTTTAATACATGCACTGCAATCAATTACGTCACGCAATTTGCGTGTGCGTTTATGCATGCGTTTTTAACAATAACAATACCACGACATTGTCAATTGTTCGTTTGGTATTGTGGAGTGCTTGTTTGATTTGGTTGCGCAGTTAAAGGGGAAAATATAGTTGAAAATTGAACGACCTTTAAGTAGTTAGCTAGTAATTGAGTTTATTAGGTTCGTACTACATACGTTCAACTACGTTGTCAATATCGATCGTCACTAACTTCATCGTAACTTGTCACATGCAGTCAGGCGCTATTGTCTGGTGCAAGTTGTAAATGATGCTCAAAATTTTAACGCCTCCTGGAATGTGTAGGTCATGTCAAATACCACTTTGGAATGAGTGTTTTAAACCATTATAATTGGGGATTTATATTTGGTAAAACTTTAGTTAGGTTAAGACTCACCTGTCACATGTTTGCTTTTGTTTTTAGAAAAAAGAGACTGAATCTAAAGAAACGGATGCCTTACAGACGCCTATAGTTGAAAAAATTCCATTGGAATTGGAAAGTGAAATGTCATTGGAAATGGAAAATGAGACCCCGTTGGAAGTGGAAAATGAGAAGCCATTGGAAATTGAGAATGAAACTCCATCGGGAGAAATGACAGATGAAACTCCATTAGAAGAAGGGGAAGATGAAATTACATTGGAAGAGGCGGCAGCAGTTTACAGCGGAAATAACAAATTTTGTAAGATTTTGACTTCAATTTTACTATTTATTACATAGTAAAGTTAATTTGAAATTATGCTATATTATCTTGTTCTTGTACTTCAGTGGGTAGTTGCATTCGACTAATGACTGGTATAACAAAAAGTGCATCCAGTTCAGGGGGAATTCTTGTCTGCGGTGTTTGCGGTCGCGTTAAGAGATATCGAAAATTTGTAGAGGTATGTAAAATATCAGACTAAAATAATGAAAAAAGGTTTATTCTGGTAACGTTATAGAAATACTTTCCTTTCAGAAATTTACGCGAAACACATTTATGTGTTCTGATTGCATTGGTGTTGTTGACAAGATATTCGAAACTGCTTTAAAGGGAAGTCCATTCGCCTGCATAAGAGGTAGGCACTGAATTTTCATAAATGTCACTAAATTTCTTACAAGCTTACGATGTGTTCAGGACTCCTGAATCAAGAGTTTCGTGTTAATTTCAAATTTATGATGATTTAGGACCACCGATTTGTGAGGGGTCTTGTCCCCTTGCTTGCAGTCCTCCTGAACAGTTTTGCCAGACATGTTTTGCAAAAACGTGTCTGAAAAATTTACCTCTTCAAGCTGACGTGTATTTTAAGATTTGGAGATCTATACCACCCATGTCTCGTGGTTGCTTGCCCACCTCTCCAGCGGCCAATCCTGTCTCTCAAAATGTAGGGAAAGTGCTTTACGTGAAAGAGATTGGGGATGAAGTATATTCCATTGGTTCGGAAAATTTTGAATCAAATTCCGTTTATGCTGCCAATTCTATTATTCTTGTGAACGGGAAAGACAGTCGAAAAATGGGAGACGGTAATAATATAATTTTAAAGAATTGAATTAGTAGCATAAAAAGAAATTCAATTGCCTTATTAAGCTAACTAAGCGTATATATATTTTTCTTTACAGGCGATCTCAACAGCACTGGAATATCTGCCGCGATTGAAACTGGAAAAGATAGTACCAGCAACTCTCAAAATAGCATTCCCATTTCTTCAGTCAAAAACCTGAACGGTTCTGTTTTAGTTAATAGTTCTAACTCGTTAATATCAAAAGGAGCCATTCAAGAGGAAGTGAGTTTACCTGAACACTAACTAGATGACTTATTAAATTTTTCAAATTAGTAACAGTTTTGAGTTAAAGAAAAGCTGATCAGAAATATTGATAACAGATATTATTGGACAGGCATATCGGACAGGAAGGGGTGAAAACGTTCATTGATCCTATTTTAAGGCCGGACCTTGAAGATATAAAATTGTTTGGTTTTCCTGTTGTTGTTTCTGGTCCCGCATACCCCCGAAAGCCCCTTTGCTTCCTCTGTGGCTCCGCAGGAATTGAACAAGTATTTTTTTATTTTGTTTTTTTTTTCTTCTTTTTTCTCTATTTGTATTAATTAAGTATTCTATTTCTAATCACCAAAATACATATTTTGAAATATGCGGTAATACTTAATTTCACCTTCTGGAGTTGTTAATAATTAGTTAGAGTTAATCGGGATGCTTCACTGGTCAATTTTCTTTCTTCCAATTTCAATGTACAGTGTATGGTTTATCGCTGATATAAAATGTACTGTATTACTGTGTATAATCACTCAGGTGGACTAAACTAATCCATGGCGCATTATTAGTGCTTTGCATACGTGACGACTGACATGACTGCATTCTTTTATATTCTGCTTCTCTATTTCACATGATTTAATTAAGACTGAAAAGTAAAACTCAAAGAGCAAGAAGCCACTCCGTTGTATGTATGCTTTGAACTCACGGCGGTTGGCTTTTAAGATTTCTCATTAAGGGTGCCAAGTTGGAGTGGAATTGAACTAGGATTTATAAAATTTTAAAACATCTGCGAGCTTGATGTAGTGACATTGACATTGGTTTGGGATTAACAAACAAGGCAGCGTTTTGATCGCTCGTATTTATTTTGATCATAATTAAAAAACAAAGACATATTTCTCGTCACATTACAATGAGAAGTAAAGAATACATGGCCATCTAATGAAATTAAAAGTAATAAAAATGAGGTTAATGACTATTCGAAGCAGACATCAGTTGACAAAAAATGTCAATTTTGGAGTTTTTGGATAATTGATAAGTTGAAGCTATTGTGATATAACGAATGGGAGGCTTGTTTAATAATTATTATTGCCATATAATATGCTATAATGTTGAACCTGATTGAGCAATAAAATACCTACGTTGTTTCGTAACCCATTTTCAAAATATAACTTCTGACCAAAATAGTTTAAATATTGATTCGAGACATAGCAAAGCTCATTGTTCATTGAAGGATTTCTCGATTGAATATAAGTGGCTGATTAATCATTATTATATTATTCGCATGGACTTTTTTCTAGCTAATTTTTTGTAGCATTTGCTGTGAACCATACCACCCATATTGTGCTGGGGATGACTTATTGATGGATACCTACGTGGCACAACTTGATAAAGATGTTGACGCCAACACAAGTTTCGAATCTTGTGTAATACCATCCAGGAGTACCGATGACATATCACAAATAGCTTTAAAATGGACCTGTAGACGATGCATGTCATGCAAATCTTGTGACGGCAGCATGCTGGACCAGGAATTAATTCGTTGCAACCGATGCCAGAATCCTTTTCACGTGAAGACTTGCGTGGACAAACAGATTTTAACTAAAGTAAAGGACCCTGACCAATTGAAAAAAATCTGGACATGTGATACCTGCTTGAAATGTAAAAGTTGCGGTAAGACGATTGAGTCAAATCGTCGTCTGCATACCATGAAAGAAGCTGCTGCGGCGGACAGTTGTCACTCTGACTCGGATACTGATGCAGAAGAGTCAGAACTCCCCACTTTTACTTGTTATAGTAGGAGTGGAAATTATTTGATGTTATGTCAAGAATGTTTTAAGCAACGAAAAAAGGGTTCCTTCTGTCCAATTTGCGAATCAGCGTATGACGACAATGACTGGGATTCAAAGGTAGAATAATTTAAACCCATGCTTTTTCAATCAAAAAAATTATCAACAGGCAAGGCAAACATTTTAATGAATACTACTATTTCAGATGATGGAGTGCTGCAATTGTAACAGGTGGATTCATTCTACGTGTGAAAATCTCAATGACGATCAGTACCAAATATTGGGAAGATTACCGGAATACATCGAGTACATTTGCAGGTAGTTCTTCTTTTTACGGTAGTTTCGAATTAAAATACTTGAGTAAGGACCAAACGCAGTCCACAAGCACTGGTACTTTTTTGTTTGTTTACTTCCACAGGTTATGTCAATCGGCAATTTCTCCGGGACCAGCACTTTGGCAAGACGCGATTCAGAGCCAGTTTTTTAAAGAATGTAGCTCAGCATTACTATTATTTGAAAAGAAAGCCGTCGCATCCTGTAAAAGAAAACGATCCTCAGTTGACTTTGATGCCAAACCACACTTTGTACGTTCGCTTTTCGAACCTATTGAAGTGGGTGAGTCAGAAAAAGTAGAAACTGAAACCAGGAGACCGCGTATAGGAAAAGGACCAGAAGACAGTATCTCCGGCGATGTTTTAACAAGTTGTAGGGTTAGGATGAGATGCTTTATTAAACATCCTGTCACTTTAGAGGAGAACTGGTATTCCTTGAAGTTTCGTGAAGTTGAAATTTTAAATTCCATCACACCAAAGTTTGAAGAAGAAAAGGATAGAACTCCAAGAACTCCTATTCATACTACGCCAACTCGTTCCTTTTCTCGGACTAGGACCCCGCAAAGGCGTATTGTTATGATTAGAGATATTTGTAGAGTTCAAATGAGTTCCATAAAGTCACTTAACATGTTTAAAAGATTGACGATTAAAGCCATAGAAGATTGCTGTGACACAGATGAAGAAGTAAAATCACTTAAGATTTATCTGGAGGAGGCAATGCAAGAAACTTTTACTTGGTGTGTACAATGCAACGAGTCTGTGGACTTGATGGAGAAAGAAAATGATGGTGAAAGTGTGACTAATAAGGACGAACTTCGAGCTTCAAATAATCCAGGACAATTGCTTACGACCGATCCATTCAAAGAAGTATTTTGGGACTTCCTGGATTTTTACGATGATCGTGCTTGTGTCCTTTGCGGAGAAATTGGCGATTTCCCTCCTGATGGCTGTGGGCGTCTGCTCTGGTGCGGACTCAATGAATGGATTCATTGTAATTGCGCTATTTGGTCATCTGAAGTTTGGGAACAGGACAACGGTGCTTTACAACAAGTAAGGATTTTTGACGTAGAGCATTGAGCACGTGGGACTTCTGAACTATTGAATATTGTTGATATTTCTTAAACTAAACTTCTGTTTAAACTGATTAGATTGGCTCCGCAATAAACCGAGGCAGAATGCATCGATGTAATCTGTGCGAAAAGAGGGGAGCAACAGTGTCTTGCTGCCATTCTTCGTGTAAAAATTCGTTTCATTTCCAGTGCGCAATACAAGCTGGCTGCTTTTTGCTGGAAGATAAGACAATGTTTTGTTTTCGTCATAAACTAACGTCAAAACAGGAACGAATTATTCAGCAAGAAATGAAGGTACTGCTTTTTAATAGTCTATCTACTGAAAGTCTCTTTTTAGTTGAAGTTAAACATGAAATAAACACTGATCAATGGTTGTTAAATCGTTCCGGTACAGCTTGGACGAGCCGTGTTTGTTGACCTAGACTGGATACACAAAAGAGGACTAAAAGCTTCTGCGAACAAACTGAAAATTTTCATTGGATCACTGCAGATTAATAACTTGGGAAACATAGTCCCGATTTCAGTGAAGCACATGGATTGGAAAGATTCATCTACAACTTTTCTTATACCAAAGAATTATAAAGCCAAAAGAATATTTTGGTCTCTTGATAATCCATGGAAAAAGGAATCATACTCTTTCGAGACAGGAGTTGCTTCAAATGGTTTTCCCAAGAAAGTTACTGATGTTGGCGTAAACTTGGTCGTGAACCATTTTAAAAGCAGTTCAAGTGTGGATAAAGCACTTGAAGGCATTCATAAATTTCATCAATGGATTGATAATGCGCCAAAACTTGTGGATGAGGAATTCATGGAATGGTTACCGGCCTGCTCAGAAGAATTTTATACGAATGACGATGAGGACTTTGATTATTTCACTGTGATGAATCGTTGCACGAATAGTTCACCTTCTTCCGTCTCAATGTCATCGTTTGGCAGCGGCAGGCAACCTCGAACAGTTAACCGTAGTAGTAAATCCGTGTACAATCTGAGAAGAAACAAAAGCAACAAAGATCAACCTGATTCAGTTGAAGATCTCTCGACTGAAGGATACTCAAGTTCATATGAGGGTTCTTCTGTGGATGAGACCCCGAAGTCGTCTCGTCAGACAAGGGCTCAGAAGAGACGGCGTAGTTCTAGTAGATCCACAAAGTCTATACGAAAGCGCAAACTCTTTTCACTGAAAAAGTACGACAGTCCTCGAAGACGAAGTATGAGGAATCTCATTAGGGAGGGAAATGCAGAGTTGATCAACATTCAACAAGAACAAAAGGAAGTGGTAGACGTTGAAAGTGACGTTGACTCTGGGGTTGTTGAAGAAAGTTCGTCTACTGGAAGCTTTGATGGTGAAAAGCTACGATGTCGAGTTAATCTCTTGACACAATTTAACGAAACAGTAGAAGAAATCCAAAACACGTCTGCTGAAATAAATGAAGAACCGTACCATGAAGACAGTCGGTCACTTTCTTCACTAAGTACTGTATTGGTCAATTCTTCTGATAACCTCAACGTGACAAATGAATCACCAGACGTAAAGTCTGGTGAGGATCCTCCAGGAAAGGTTTGTAATTAAGATCTTAACATTATTATTGTCGAAAAATTAAAATGACAACATTATCTTTCATCATACCTAAACAGGTTTACCGTGCAGAAATACAATTTTCTATGAAACACAACGAGACAGTTAAATTTGAATCATGTGACGCCGGTTTTTGGATGCACTTGATTGAAGAAGTCTCCAAAAATAGAATTACACACGGTTTGAAGCCTTTGACTCGTCCCGCAACGTGTCCTAATTTAAGTGGTACGTAATCCATTTTATATGAAATATGTTACCAAGATTGTACGATTCAAGACTAAACTTTAATTTTTTGTTGAAGGTGGAAGTACAGAATATGGATATGCAGACTCCTTTCGATCAATGGGCATTATTCATCGTTCGGTTCAATATTTAATTGAACAGTTACCGGAAGTTTTATGTGTCTCCAACAGACATACCTTTCAGTACTCCCGTAAACCTTACATGGATCCGGATAATTTACACTGTCCACTATCGCCTAATTCTGCAGGAAGCGCTAGAGCAGCGGGCTTCAAGGGAAGAAAGCCGTACGATATGTTCGGCTGGTTAGCATCCAAGTACCGGAACGTTAATATGTCCTCTAATTTGTAAGACTTCATTAAACGAAACATTAATCCTTTTAAGTCATTTTTTTATATAAATTAGTTTTTACATTGGTATAATGTGGTATTTGAATCTTAGAGCTGAAGACTCTTCAAGGCCCAGTCAAGGATTACCGATAGCAATGCGTTTCAGAGACTTAACTGCGAGAGTTAAGCAAAATTTTGTAGTGAAGCACTCGGATATTCATGGCAGAGGACTGTTCTCCCGTTGTGATGTAGAAAAGGGAGAAATGTTAATTGAATATGCTGGAGAAGTATGGTCTAATCAAT